>JADDOH010000153.1:0-11547 GCA_016648135.1 Agrypnia vestita | reverse complement strand
ATTAGATTCATTTTATAATCATCCGTTTTCTTGACAACAGCCAGATCCATAGAAAACATTACATCAGTTATTTATTGCCATGTTCTTGCATTACCACCCACTAAGCAGACATCTGCACGTTGCTGGGCAGGCCGGGGACACTTGTAGTTGGGGTAGTAGGCCGAGCTTTAAATAAGTATATATTGATTTTATGTGTTTTGTACCCAGCAGTCTGTTAGTGTCCCATTAAAAATAAACTATAATAAAGGTTTATCGTACCCGACCTCAAATAATTAAAAATATCAATGAATGGTAACCGAGGCTCAACTGTTGTCTAGTGTTCCTATGGTAGCCTGTCGAATTGTAAAAAATCGGTTAACAATCTATACCTATAAAACTCAAAATCTATCTGTTTGTCTGTCTGTTCTCTCTACAAATCTACAATGTTTGTCCGATTTGACTCAAATTTTGCATACTTAAGCTTTAGAAACCAGCGGGTAACATAAGCAACATTTCCCCCTCCCCATTTAATTTTGTAAAAATATTTTACAAACACGTTTCAATTTTGTATCTGTTTTGAGTAAAAAGTAAGATCTGCTGGAGATCTTTGCGCACAGGGTCTTTAGATTGCACATATTTAAGGACCAAGACTTTTCCGTTTGAATTCAAGAATTAAATAAATTTCATACATATTTCTTCTCTTCTCTAGCTAGACAAAATGCTCAGTACTTTTAAATTTACATCTACTGCAGTCTGTGTATTTGAGCTTCTTAGCTGTATTCATGCCCTTCCCGGTCCCATGTTTCCCGATTACATGTTTCATGTTTCTAGTCGTGATTTTTTCTATCACTTTTTTCTGTTTCCACTGGCGAAATATATTCTAGCTGAATAATAACTCCAGTCCCAGGGCAGAAAACTGAATTGTTTGAAAGTTTGAGTTTCTGCGAACGTCAAATTCAACTCGGAATATTCTGACCCTCCACTGCATGCCGTATTTAAAAAGTAACCTTTCCTTAATCGCTGGTCTTTAATGGACGGAAAAATTTTATGCACCTTCGATACCGTCCAGTTGTTGAGACATGCTTTGTTGTTTTTCCAGATAATTTGAGCTTCACAAGACCCTCCTCTCAGCAGTCCTCGAGCGGAGACCCAGACTCGTCCACCTTTAGATGTGAGTTGACTGTTTTAGTTTTATGTTGGCTAGGAATGAAAACTAGATGCGGTTGCCTTTTGAAATTTACAGCACAAACTGTGACGTGCGATAACATGGAGTTCTTTGTTTATTTTTATTACTTGTATGTACAAGAAATAGAATGTGAACTACAAGTAAAACCAAAGTACCTATATGAATCTTGGGAATATGAGGTGAAAACAAAGCCAACAATGTGAAATTGTTTACCATTGTCATTCCATACACAGATGTTATTTTATTTTTATTTTATTTTCATTTATTGGTTTTCTTACAGCCATATAATTAATCAATCTTGAAAAAAAACAATAATTGATATACAGAGTTTTGGGCCAATTACAAGAAAACACATATATACAATCGATAAAAAAATAAGAAAAAACATGTCCAATAATGAGTTTGTGTGAGTGTGTGTATTTGTGTGTTTATTTATTTATTTTGTTAGGGAAAAATTAACAGCAAAACAATCTTAAAAATTTTCCACTGAATTTAAAAATTTACTTTAACATCATTAATAGCGAGTGGAGAGGGTGGAGGGGAATGTGGGACGGGAGTAGAAGGGAAGATATAATGTACAAATTAGTTTGGGTGCGGTAGTGTAGATATTGGTTTGTTTTATGTTTCTTATTGTTGCGTTGAAAATGTCAATGTGGTGATAGTTTGTGTTAAATGAATTTGTGGATCTGTACATAAAGGAGTTTTGTTTTGAGTTGGTCTTACAAAAGGGGAGATGAAAAGTAGGTGAATGTCTGTTATTGCGAGTTGGGATGTGGTAAGATATTCGTTGAAGAAGTTCCGGACTATCAACTAGATTGTGTGTTATTTTGAATAGCATCACCGCGTCAGCTATGTTTCTTCGACGAGTTAGGGTCTGCATGTTAAAAAACTTCGCAGAGTCTTCATTGCTTATATTATTGTCATCCTAACGTCCATGTAAATTTGTAAATAAGGCTTCCCTCTACTCATCCTTGCACCTGGTTGACAGTGAAAAGGTTTTGTGTGATCGCCTCCCCGCGTTATTTGCACTCGTATGAGTTTAAATGGTGTGGAGAGTATGGCCCCGTATCAGCATAAAACAGATGCCGAAATGGGTGACGAAAGTGTGAGGCCGATATGAAAACATTGCTCATAAAATGGCCCAGGGTACGTGGTGGGTCCTCCTCACTATAACGTATATGGATATGTGTGTATGAATGGATGTTTAGAGCGGCAAAGATGTTTCCAGACTGAGAAAAACATACATTATTCCTAAATTTGTGAACAAAAAATATTTGTAGAAGACGATTATAGCTTACATTTTCTAAATTGGAATAAATAAGAGCCATCGACTATTTACATTATTTATAAAAAGTCACCTTTCTGAATGTAGTCAATGTTTTAATAAATAACCATAACTAGGAACTACATAAAGCACCAAATTACCAGAGATATATGGTCTTATCATTTTACACAGTTATAACATCCTAAAATTAAAATAACGTCTTCGTGAAACTGACTGTTCTTTTTAAAATCGCAAAAATTTCAACCTAATTATAGTAAATTTCTATAATATTTTGTATGGTGGTGTTGAAAGATTTGTACCCCATTCAAATAAGTATAATGGTACCCATCCTAAGTGAATAAAGAAAATGTAAAAAGTTTAATATTGAAAAAGAAGATTGCACTTAAAATCACAAAGTGGATGATCTGATTATGAAAAATTCTCAATTTTAAGATGTAAATATAAAAAACTAAAATATATTTGCTGTAGAAAGCCAAATTAAACGAAATACATATAAATAAATACTAGCAAATCGCAAATTCTAAGAGTGTTATTAAGGCCCGGTTGTTTCAAGTTCGATCAAAGTAAGCGGTCGATAAAAGCATAGATTTTTACGAAAACGGATCGTCTGATTGGTGGAGAACGTAAAATTTCAGTTTAAACTCTACGCTTACTTTGATCGAATTTGAAACAACCGGGCCTAAGGGACAGGAATATGCGTATAACTTACTTTCTGCATGTTCCAGATGAAAATGTATTCATTATGGTTTTCAGACCACTACTGTCAGATAAAAATTTATATAGAATTCAATGTGAAAAATGTGAGATATTCCTGGGAATAAAATAAATTCTGGCACTTCACAAATTCTTTGATCTATTATCCACGCAACCTTTATCACATTTAATAGATTACAACATTATAATCCCGTTGCACTTATTCTCAAAACGCCCAGCTAATGAGATATTTATTATTGTTTTCAGAACAACACACGCGCAGCCAGTCAAAGAAGTCAAAAAGTCCTCAGCCAGCCACCTTCAACTGTAAGTTTACCAGATTAAAATTTATCTAGATTATAGTGTGAAGTATATAAGATATTTCTGGGAGTAAAAATAAATGCTGGCAGTTTGCAAATTCTCTGATCTATTATCCACACAACCTTTATCATATGGACACACACAATATAATCCCATCGCACTTAATCTCAAAACGTCAAACTGATAAGATATTTATAATTGTTTTCAGAATACCACAATGTACAGCCCATTTCATCCGCCTAAATTCTCTGTTCTTCAAAAAGTCCTCAGCCAGCCACCTTCAACTGTAAGTTTACCAGATTAAAATTTATTTAGAATACAATGTGAAGTATCTAAGATATTCCTGGGAATAAAATAAATTCTGGTAGTTCGCAAATTCTCGGATATATTATCCACGCAACCTTTATCATATTAAATGGACAGACACATTATAATCCCATTGCACTTATTCTCAAAACAGCCAGCTGATAAAATATTTATTATTGGTTTCAGAATACAACAATGCAAAGCCCATAGAATCCGACGAAATTCTCTGCTCCTCAAAAAGTCCTCAGCCAGCCACCTTCAACTGTAAGTTTACCAGATTAAAATTTATCCAGAACACAATGTGAAATATCTAAGAATTGCCTGGGAATAAAATAATTACTGGCAGATCGCAAATTCTCTGATCTATTATCCAAGCACCCCCATCATTTTTAATGGACAAACACCTTATAATCCCATCGCACTTATTCTCAAAACGCCAAACTGATAAGATATTTATTATCGTTTTCAGAATACCACAATGCACAGCTCATTTCATCCGCCAAATTGTCTACTCTTCAAAAATGTCCTCAGCCAGCCACCTTCAACTGTAAGTTTACCAGATTAAAATTTATCTAGAATAAAATGTGAAGTATCTAAGATATTCCTGGGAGTAAAAATAAATGCTGGCAGTTTGCAAATTCTCTGATCTATTATCCACGCAACCTTTATCATATGAACACACACAATATAATCCCATCGCACTTATTCTCTGCAACGTCCAGCTGATGAGATATTTACTATGTATTGTTTTCAGACCACCACATTGCACAGCTGAGAGCATCTGTCCCACTCCTCTGCGCCACTAGTAGTCCTCTCGAACTTTCAGCTGCAAGTTCATCACTTAATAATTCATTTAAAATGCCTTTACAGCCAGAGGTGTGAGGGTTTGGAAGATTTGGAGGTGGAACCTCTTATTCAACTCGTTATATTCAGTCCCTCCACTACATTTCATATTTAAAGTTATTTTCACTTTGTATTTCACTTAAACATACTTGCATTTTCTATAACGTCCAGTTGTTGAGATATGTTTTTTGTTTTTACAGATAATCAGAGCTTCGCTTGAACCTCCTCTCAATAGTCCTCGAAAGGAGACGCAGACTCGTCCATCGTGAGACGTAAGTTGCTTGTTTTATTTTTATATGGCGAGGAATGAAAATTGGATGCGGTTGCCCTTTGAAATTTACTCCACCATCTGTGATGTATGATACATGATATGGCGCACGACATCTGTAAACATACCACACTGTATACAGTTACCGAGCTGGTACACTTCCCGGTTGTGCAGTATTTAGCAGAGAAGCCATTATGGCCATACCGTTCTGCACAGAGGAATAAATATTCCGGTAGTGCAGTACTTAGTGCGGGAATTTTACCTCGTCAGATAATCCTGATGACGGCTGTACCGCACTGCAGATACCAGCCGACCAGGGACACTCCTTAGTAGTGCAGCATTTGAAAAGTATGTAGTGATAAATAGTTGGTGGTGGGTTAATCGGACGATATTTTAATTATTTGTATTTCTTAATATATTAGTAATATACCTACATACATATGACTGCTTAAATACCATAAATCCTATATTTTACTAAATATTAGATCTACTAGTTATATTAGGATCATAAACAAATTAATCTCAACCTGGAAGCACATCACGTTTTTGATTGTCTAAAATATTTATTGTAAATTTAATATCTTTTACGAAATGTGTACTGCAAACCGTAAGATATAGAAATCTAGTTACACAGACATGTACTCTTCCATCACAAACCCGATTTCATGGAATTCAGAAACACGAGCCCGTTTCTTACAAACTTTATGCTTATGGGGTCGCTCTATAGACTTTTGGGATGTCTCCCGTGCGTAGTGTTTATTTTTTGAGGGAAGAAATTTTTCGAGCAAAATGTGGAAACGGTCTCGATTTTTACTCCCTTTATATTAACTCGTGGCGTCTGCTTGCTTGCCGTCAACAAAAACTTTGGATTGATTTTTGACCCTTTTCCCGTGATCCAATCGAGCTGAAACTTGGCAAGTAGACTCGTGGCGACGATCAAGAAGATCTATCAAATTTTAGTTAAAAAAAAAAAAAAATAATAGTATAATTTCGGATTTTTAGAAATTTTATTGTTTTTTTCAAATTGGAATCATTTGAAAAGTTTGATTACAACAACGGCGGCCCGATAACGTCGCGGAATATTTTCTAAATTTGAATTACTCCATCAGTATACATAATAGGTACTTCAGTACGAATGTCGAAAATCTAAATTGACTAACAAATGTTTTTAGAATTTAATCTTCAAAGCATGAAGTGTCTTATCAAAGCTCAAAACATCTGACATTTTAGAAATATATTAAATTACTGTAAGTTTAGTGTTATGTTATATGTTTTAATTCGTCTTTAATTGTTGTTATATTTTACAAAGAAAGGGAGTATAATAAAAACTTGGTTTTTATGGGTTACTTTTTATAAGATTTATGGCGACATTTAAGATATATACATTTAAAGAGCTAGTTCACAATATTTTATAGGCAGGCACCTACCTAAATTATGAGTCGAATATAAATTTGAGGAATACCTGTATGTATATATTTATAGTATCTATTTATATTTTTCATTTATTCATTGTTTATGTGTTGAATATAATAATTTATACTTCCTAATAGAAAGAGAATTACATATGATTAATATGTATAAATTTCTTTTAATCATAATTTTGAATCAATTAGAAAAGGATATATAGAAAATTCATATCAACAAACATAGTAGAATATTTTTTCGCACATTTGATTTTTCTGTATATCCTATCCTAATTGATTCATAACTTTGCTTAAAAGAGCATTGAACTTAATTCTGAAATTTTCTTCTGAAACTTTTCATAAAAAAATGATTTTTTTTATTTAAAATCAATTTCATTCAAATGAAATTTATATTTATATCACATCGTTTTTTTATCTTCCTCATCAATGTTGTTATATTATTTCTTCCCAATGTTCCCTGGTACTTAAATATACAACTACATTTAAGTGTAAATAATTGAATTTTGCGATCATGTTTTCTTTCCAAAATGTAATCTTATTTCATATTTTTTTCTTGTACAATGGGCGTGTTCATGTTTTATTTTTATAATTAAGTCAAAAGTGGTACGTACATTAATGATATTATATATAGTATAATATATATATATATATATATATTATAAAATCTTATAATGAATCATTTGTCTGAATGTCATTACTTCTAATCTTTCATCAAAATGATTGATTCTTGTGTATCTAATTCTTTTTAATATTATTCTCAGTGTCATATTTTAGAATAATTTTAATTTTTCAATTCTTGTTCATCAGCCAGAAATATTAGGTTATTCGGAAAGTAATTTCGTTTTTGTTAGTTAAAATGAAAGACCAATTTCTTGCAATGTATTAGTTTTTTATCGGATTATATATTCACATTTTGGTTAAATACTTTTTGCCATCTTTCTGGCAGAGGCGTGATTCCACGCTCATAAAATGTTTGATCTTGCTAGCAAAAAACTGATCTAAGGCATTTTTAATGTCCTCATCTGAAGTAAAGATTTTGCTGTCATAAAATTCTTTGGAGATCGGAACATGTAATATTTTGAAGGTGCCACATCTGGAGAATATGGTGGGTGTGGTAGTACATCCCATCCAAGCTGTAAAAGGTTTTGGCGAATAACTAAACATTTATGATATTCAAGAACACATTCGTATTTGTGAAGTTGTAATTTAATTAATTTGGTTATTAAAACATTTATGAAGTCTCGCATTATCTTGGTGGAATACTATCCCTTTTTTATTGCTCAATTCTATCCGGCTCTGTTTGAGTGAATCATTCAGTCTATCCAGTTGACGACAGTACACTTCAGAATTAATCGTGGTATTGTCTGGTAGAAGCTCAAATAAAACTATTTCCAGGAAATCCCACCAAATAAACCGTATAACCTTTGTTTGACGAATCTCGGCTTTCGAAGTGCTTTGAGCCGGTTTACCCTTTTTACTCCACGATTAAACGCTGTTATAAATAACCCATTCCTTGTCTCCAGTGAAGATTTTCTTCAAAAAGGATCATTTTCTTGACTTTTCAGAAGCAAATCACAGACGTCAAGGCGACGCAATAAATTTCTCTCTGTAAGAACGTGTGGAACCCATGTGTTGAATTTTGAAACGAAACCAAGACATTTTACGTGATAATGAGTATTCGAATTTGATAAATTTAACCTCTCAGCAATCTCTCGAGTTGTTATTCGAGGGTTTGCCTCAATCAATGCTTTTATTTTGTCTTCATCGGCTTCAATTGGCCTTCCAGAACGTGATGCATCTTAAACATCAAATTTGCCAAAACGAAATTGTGTAAACCAGTTTTGGCATTGGCGGTCTGTCAATACGTCTTCTCCATACACATCGAATATTTATTTTACTTGAACAGCATTTTTACCTTTTCTATAGTAAAAAAGTAAAATATGCCAATAATGCTGCTTTCGACTCTCCGTATTTGACAGGGCACCAAACAATATCTAATCTTTGCACAGAATCAAACAAAATTTTTCACAAACAAGCCTTGCTATATCAGTTATAAAATTATAAAATGACTGTGTGGCCTAAATGTGAAGTTAGCCATGAAAAATTCAATAGCCATTTGTTGGAAAAAACGAAATTACTTTCCGAACAACCTTTTGATCTATTGTCGGATATATCAGCTATAAGATGCGTAACTAAAAATGTTGAATTATGTTTCAGTATTTCCTTCTCATCTTCTGCTAAACGTTGGACAACCGTAGGAGTGACAAGTTGTGAATTTTGTAAGTTGAAATTTCAAGGAGTAAAATGAAAAATCTTAGAAGACAAATTTACATATTGTCGGTTTGAAAATGTTAAGTTAACACTTTTTAATATTCACTAAATTCACTTAGACCAAATGTTTGTGGGTTTAATTTTTGTAATGAATTTGTGTCATAAAATTTAGTACCTTAATTGTACGTTTTGACAGTTTTTAGAAAAATTTTTTTTGAGCCACAAAATTCGCGAGGTGAAATATTAAAATTCGTCTTTCCAAGTCCCGGCAGGCCGGGGAGCTTCTGGGGGAGTCAGCCCCTATGCGGCACCCACCCATGTGACTTGAGAAGTGATACAAACGGCCTGAAGGGTCTGTCGACACAACGTGTAATGATAAGGAGCCGTTTCCTCACAATTTAAATTCTAATTTGTCTTTCCCAGAGAACTGAATACACCCCACATAGATTTTTTCTGATTATGTATTCTCACATTTTATGTTAGAAGCAATATCTCGGAAACTTGAATCTTAAAAATTGGTCTCGATGCCGAGACATGGCGTTGCGATGTTTGCAGTGCTGCACGAGGATACGTGTGGCACGCCTCCAGCCGCGGGAGTAGCATTTTGATAAAACAGTAAATGTGACGCAGGCGCAAGGGTGCCAATGCGGAACATAGTCATAGGAAAAATTGGCTTAAAGTGTCGCAGTGGCGGCTGCTGAGCCTGGCCGCTGCTTCCAGTGGTCAAGCTTCAATTCAGTCAATGAGGGGAACTTTCTGCAAGAACTGTAAAGAACGTTCAACTCATGTCACGGCACTACGCACAATAATAAAAGAGTGTGTTATTTGAATTGGCGCTCTTCGGTAGTTGACATTTTCAAGATAAACGGTACTTTAGTAGAAAGTATGTAGGTCTACGGATATAGAAGGTCTCGAAAGGTATAAATGCTCTTTTTGGAAATTAGATTCGCGCGAGTTTTTTGAGATAAACATTACGAATTAAAAGTAGTTGATATAATATTATATAAGTATTAGAGTCACGAGCTGTACAGCTGCGCGGAACTCAGAGCGAGCAGTTCCGGGGAAGGGCGGGGCCTGTCAGCAACAGATAACTAGCGACGGGCGAGTCCTGGAGCGCCCTGCAGCGGACCAGCCCCCAGACCTCAAGGAGCTGAGTAGTGTATTTCCTCTTACATACCCTCCCTTCACCCTCGGCCGAGCAGAGGGATCAAGCCCTCCGCCTCTCGCCTGCCAAGCGTTGTGTTGGAGTTGTTAGCGCGGAATTATATTGGCGCACTGTCCCCGGGACCAGCTTGGGAAGCGGCTGACCATCAGGAGTGGCCGTTACAACCGCTTCATATTGATAGTCTATTCCATTAAACCGATGCTCGCTTTGTTCTTGAAGTGTAGCTATCTTAACTTAATTATTGATAATTATCCTTTACTTCGTTTCATTTGGAAGCCTGACCTTGCACTAACCTTGAGATAATTGTTCGCAGCAGTTGCCGACGGAAGCTGAGAAGACCCGGAGTGGCAAGTGGCTTCCTCGTGCTGACCTTCCCAGGCCACCGAACCGGGCTCCGATGGATATGTCGACTTTAGCCCTAACTTGGCTTCCATATTACATAAGCGGACACAGATTGTTGACACTTATAGTAGAGCATGTTTAAAAATATGAATGTAAAAATTTATCAATATTGTTATTGTCCATTAGGCTTATAATAATCCAAATCATTTCCATGATGTGTGTTAATTTTTTAGTATATTCGTAATTCAGTGACTTTATATTTGTTTAAATCTTCAAACACCGTTTGATCGGCCACTGGACAAAAAGATTGACTTGTGTATTTTTATGTGACCATCAATGGTTTTGTGACCGTTAGTGTCGCTTGTTTTATATACTGGACAGACTGATAAAATTTGTTAACCTAGTTTTATGTTTTTATTTGTTAATTTTTTTAATATATAATATTTATAATTCTTCAATAATAGCAAAATATCTTACCTATGGTTTAATGATGTTTTCACATCAGTTCCTATTTTTTATACAACCCACTTTTATCAATTTTTTAGTGTATTGTTTATGTATTTACTTTCAATTTTAATTTTTATTAAACATTGTATCCTGGTGAAGGGACAATTGAAACTTGTTAAATATTTAATAAATAGTGGTTTTATACAAGGTGTTTTCTTTTTATTAATCATATTTTAAATATTAATTGCAGTCCATAGCCATTTAGGGGCTATGTATAATATATTAATAAATTTACAGATCAGCGACTTTGTACATGAATATTATAAATTCATTCACTTTAATACAAATGTAATAAATAAATTAAAACATTGCAGAAATTCTGGTACAAATTGATGTCTTTAACATATTTATTATGGAGATAATATACAATATACAAAATATACAATATTAATCCAAGTTGACGATGAGAATAATCTTATTTGAATGACTGAAAATTACAATATTTTAATAAATGTATTTAGAAAGAAACATGGGTTTTACATTTATTTATTTATTTATTTAAATAATCGGTAATATAATATTTATATTAGGTCCTTACGTATGAAATTGACGTTTAGTATGGGAGGAACATAAAGCCGATTTTTTTTATTATAATATATTTATTTAATCAAAATATGTACCATTGCTGTCTATGCACTTTTGCCATCTCATAGGTAGTTCATCGATCCCTTTACTATAAAAACCATTCGGACGGGAATCAATAAAATCTTTGAAGGCGGTTTTGACTGCCCCATCGGAGTTGAATTTTTTCCTTTGCAAGAAGTTATCCAAATTTCGAAAAAAATGGTATCTGTTGGGGCAAGGTCCGGAGAGTACGGTGGATGTCTTAGACATTCCAATTGAAGCTCCTCTAATTTGGTAGCCGTCTGTTGTGCAGTGTGTGGTCTAGCGTTATCATGAAGCAGCAGTGGCCTAGAGCGATTAACCAGCCTCGGTTGTTTAGCAGCTAGCTTTTCC
>JADDOH010000152.1:0-122118 GCA_016648135.1 Agrypnia vestita | reverse complement strand
TTCCTATATAATATAAGATAACCAGGGCCGAACGGAAGCAATTTTATATACTTTATAAGATAGTGAAACTTGTACTTCTGTAAAACCGTAAATAAACCCCGACCCCCACGAGACTATTTTATATAATTTTTTTGAATAATGAAATCTCATACATCTGTAAAATTGTAAATAAACCCCGATTCTCACGGAATTACTCTATATAATTTTAAACGAAATGAAAATCTAGATTATTATGGGCTGAACCTGATACCCCGCGAGATCAGCTATATATTTTTCACTAAACGTATTTTAATCCCAGAATTTATTCGCTATAATTTTAACGGACTCTTACTATTAAACATAAACAAGAGAAATTATTAAAATAAACTAAATATCCTTTCAATAACTAAAATAAATCCGGTCTAATCGAAACATTTCATATAACGAAATATTATATGCCTTACAAATGTAAAAATTAAAATGAGACCTCGCGTATTTAGCAAAGATAGGTATTTTATAAGACTTATTTAAAATCGAATCTGTTAGTAACAACTCCTTTATCTTTTAACAGCTTCCCGCGTGATTAGCGTAAAATAGGTATCTTTATAACGCACAGCTAGTTTCCAGAGATCCGCCAATACTATACTTAGTAAAACGAAAATTTAACTAAATTTGAACTCTACCTTTTCCTGAAATTCTGCGAATATTATTCTGTGAACCTAGTAAGACGACAAAAATAATTAACTTTATAGAACATAGTGATTTCCGAAGTTCCGATATGCCAGATTAATTACCTTTATAAAATAAAATCAATCCCGTACTCTGAGTTAAAACCCTTTTAACAGGACCTCGCGTATTTAGCATAAGATAGGTATTTTTACAAGATTTATTAACAATTTCCCGCGTGTTTAGCATAAAATAGGTATCTTTATAACGCACAGCTAGTTTCCGGAGATCTGCAAATATCAGTTCTATATATGCCGGACTAATCAACTTAATAAAGCGCAGTAATTTCCGAAGTTCTAATATGCCAAATTAATTACCCTTTATAAAATAAAATCAAACCCGTACCCCCCTTTTCTTTTAACGTGAGCAACCAACAATGTCGAAGAGTATATTTACCCGTACACAACTTTCACTTGAAATCAAACTATAATTTTCACTATATCCACTGGACACTCCAAGTCGACGGCAACTTTCACTCAAAAAAACAACCGACGCGGATTTCACGTCCCGTAGACGCTTCACACCAACTGCCTGATTTCTGCTGTGTCTTGACATTTTAAACCCCCCCTAGCAGCCAAAGGTCCTAAGTCGTGTCTTTCCAGGATTTTCAATATCCTACTTTCCTTGAAACCTAAATCTTTGTTCCTAAGATTCAATTTGGCAAAAAAAAACCATATCTCCACTCGGATATGTCAGTTGATCCCACCTCCTGTTGCCATCTCTGTCTCCATCCCTGTGCCTATTTGGGACGGACTCAGTGGCTTCGGACGAATTGAACTCGCTTCACAAGCGCGATAATTAATTTTTAATATTTAATTTCTAAGTTCAGTCCATATTGTCGTTTGATCAACCGTAACTACAATCTATCGGGTACTCCCCTAATCATAGTTGATGTTTCTTCATTATCTACCATTATTATGCCCCGTTCTCCCGTATTTCCGCTCGTCTTTATCGGAAATTTAACGTTTCTTGGCCGCTATATCATGGGATCAATTTCCATATATTCACCACGTGCACACTGCATACCTAGATATAACAATCATCCAAAGGTACTATACCTAATTTTAAATTAATTTTGGGCGATCTTTTCTCGTGGGTCCCCAATGAATCCTGTCTTTTGGCCGCGACTCTCCGCGCACAGGGACGTATTAGCTCCCTCCGTTGCGGAATTTAAACATAATTTGTAACAATTTATTATTATTTTTATTGGCAGTAAGATTGATCCACAAAGTAACTATGTTACATAGACAGTGAATATTCTCGAACAATATAATACTGGAAGAGTACTATTCGCTATAACACAATAAACTATTAATGTAAGTTAAATTAAATTTTTAAATTCAGTGGAAGATTTTTAAGATCGTTTTGCTTTTAATTTTTTCCCAAAACAAAATAAATAAACAAATAAATAAACACACAGATACACACTCACACAACCCACTATTGGACATGTTTTTATTATTCTTTTATCGATTGTATGTATGTGTTTTCGCGTAATTGGCCCAAAACTCTGTGCATCAATTATTGTCTTTTCTTCAAAGATTGATTAATTATATGGCTGTAAGAAACCCAATAAATGAAAACAAATAAAACAAATAAGTAAATAAACCTCCAGTGCCGCAGGCAAGGCGTCGGATTAATTCAGTGCTCATTCATTGCCAAGGCACTGGACGCCTCCGCTGATAACTATATACCGCTCACCATGTTCTTAGAGGTGTGTTGAAAGATTGCTAGTATCTGTCGAATCGGTCTCAAGTAGTTGTCTGTATTTGTACGTTTATCATTATTACATGCTCTTGCTATATCCGTTCCACTTCACATTATTGTTCCTCCCGTCTTCGAATTTCTATCACACTATGTTCTCCTATGTTTTTGGTACTTATATGCTTGCTTTTTACTTGCATTTACTCCTATATATATTTGTTTCATTTATCCATCCATCTATAAGATTCCCATATGCTTTATCCTTTTATTTCATGTGTATATGGGCCGCAAATTCATATTATTTTATTTACAATATTCTTATCTAGATTGTTGCGCGGTATGATTGATAATCCTCAAATTATGCAGAGCATTGGTTTGAATGCTCCTGATAATTACACTAGACATCGTCAGCATAGATTGTTTCACATTCCAATATACAGGACCAACCTGCCGATAGTTATGCCTGTTGGAAGAGCCACAGCCATGCTGAACAAAATCGCTTTGGGTAATGATATATTCCATGTGTCTGAGGGGGTTTTCCGAAGCGGGACTCTCCTACACCTTTGACCAGATTTATGTTATTTTTAATTTATTAAATATTTTCATTTTTGATATATACTTCTAATATGTATGCCTTAAACATTTTGTTTGTCATGTACATATTATCATGAAATAAATTGAATTGAATTGAATTGAATTGAATACACTTGTTCCAATTATGTTTTGTGGTTATTACTAGCAAACCCGGCGAAATCTGAGCTAGAATAGCCAATCGTATACACGTTACCCGTCCTGTTGAAACTACGCTAACGTAGGGCAGGTTTGTAGTGATTACATAGTTAATATATTGTATCTATATTCGAGTATATTATTTTCTTGTCGTGCCATTAATATGCTTACACGTTATCGTTATCTCTTTCCTAACCGTACATACCGTCATTGCACAATTACCTATCTGTTGTAAAAGCCTGAAGAGCGTTAGTCTACAGATAAATATAATAGAATTATAGTTAACTTTTCTATCTGCCTACGTTATCCGATTCCCGCGAAACGAAAATAAATCATTATCCGCTCAGTTAAGGTCACCCCTCTGGTATATCGTATACGTTTTAATCCGTGTTATTACAAATTATTTATGGGCGTTTTCCTCTCGCGATCCCCCGATTAGGACCTGCCTTCCTTGCCTTTGCTCATATTCTGCTATCTCTCTCGCGCGGCAATCCACTTAAGAAGGCGATTAATGACGTTTAAGCGGTTTCAAAACCACAGCAAAAAAGTCTATAATTCAGAAACCTCGTGGAACTGTCAATATCATCGTCACCTTAGAGTAGACGTTAATCGGTTTTTTAACGGCTCTAAACGCAATAATCGCGCCCCAAATCTCTGAAAACCATGTTCAGCTTTTTTATGTGAAGCACATGCGGACCGCTCGGACCGCATCGATCGTCAACCATTTGTACCAAACACGGCTTTACCACAAGATCAATATGATTTATAAAAATTGAATAGTAACTGCCCGTAACCTATATCCGATCAATCGCTACTAACTCCCTCCCAATACTAGCGTTTCATCATTCCCAAATTTTTGTAGCTCCAATACTACGGCCAGTTTAGCTCAATTTTTCCCCGCGTAGCATTTAAATCATCTTAGAGTTCAAAATAAAAATAATAAAATAAAAAAAAAATCTATAGAAACAGGTGATTCATCACAAGATCCACGGTACAAAATTATCTCAGAAATATATGTGTAGAAAAAATGACAAAAGAAATGCGTTATACACATCGATTTTTTGGTTATGGCACTTTATGAATTTGTTATACACCGATACACATCAAGGTATGCACGAATGACATCTATGCGAGAAGAGGACAAAGTTATATGACTGCTTCACCTTAGTTGGCGCACGCTATCCGTTATGTGCACTGCGCGCAGTGTGGTTATTTTAAATTGAATGTATATATATATATATATATTTATCAGGTTTATAATAATTAAATAATGGGTTTTTAAAACATTAAAATTTTTTTTGGTGGCTATCGATTATACTAATATAATAAAATATACTGTTCAGTTTTTAAACAAAATTTATTTTCTTCTCTTATTAGTTTTAGCTGATGAAGGGAATCGACAGAGTCATCATTATAATTAATTAAACGATAAATATTAATTAATATAATTAATATAAACGATAAATATTCCATTCCATATTCTAAGAATAATGAAAAAAAATTTTTTTTTACTACAACAGATTTGTGAGTGGCCGACTTTTCAGTGACATGACTGAAAATGGACCCGTTCTATGGTGACTAAATAATATACTTAGTCCTTTATATTTATAGCTATCCATGAAAGTAAAATGTACTTTTTAATAATTCAAAAATTCATATACTTTAAGTAACAACATTCACTTATTTCTAAATTAAAATATTTATATCATCCTGGTTGGTAAGTCAAGATTATCTTTGTGAATTTAGTACTAATACGGTGCCTAATTTTTCTAATTTAAATTCTACAAATAAGTTTTTTTTTTTAAAAAATAGAGATGCGAACACGGAATACGTGTCACATCAATATTCTTACTATTTTCAAACTAAGCTAAACGCTTGTGCTATGAAAATAGGACTAACTTGCTAGTCTGGAGTGAGGTTCGAACCCGTGACCTTTGGATCACGAGGCGAGTGTCCTAACCACAAGACCAACAAGCTACTCAAAATAATGCACAACTTATTCCTGCTTACTTCTTCTTCTAGTATGTACTTACACATAGCGCTTATTAACGATTTTCTAACAAATAAAATTTTAAAATGACAAAAATAAATGAAATAAATTTTCATTACTTCCCTCCTTTCTTCTTGGTGAAGTTTTAATACAAATATAGGTAATGAATTGTATATAATGAATGTAATAAATAGCTTGTTGGTGAAGTGGTTATGAAGTTCGCCTATTCTGGTGATGGGTGGTTCAAGCCCCATTTTAGGACACCAGCAACTTAGTCCTATTATCATAGCACAGGCTATTGGCTTATTGAGAATAGTAAGAATATAAATGCGACGCGTATCCCGTCATATTTAAAAAAAAAGATAGAAAAAGAAACGTAGAGACCCACCAGGAGACCCACATTCAATGCAATCGTGACGCTCGAAGGCTATCGAGTTTTTTTTATATCGATTATTTTTGATTAATTTTTTCGGTTTTGGAGTTTTACATCAATCAAACGTAAGAATATTCAAAACAATTTCTCGGTACGGTATGCAATGAATTACTCGTATATTTTGATGTAACCCGCTAGAAAAAAATATCCTTCAAAATTCTATTTTGAATTTAAATTTATCATAGTAATGAAAAGAGAATGTTGTCTAAAAACGCTATGGATTTTATAAATCGTATAAAAACACTATGGATTGAATTATTTACATGTGTTGGAGCCAATTGTTGCTTCATCAGGATTTAATAAATTCTAAAAATTTTATATCGAAGTATATAGGCACCTACATAAAAAAATACATATGGGAGTTGAATATAAATAATTATTAACTAATGTGAAGAAGATAAATTTATCAATTTGATGGTTTTAACAGTTGAAGAACTTATGCACATTAACGTAACTTATGTAAATGCAAGCCTTATAATTCAAAATATGTCGGGCAATCAGCAATGGGTAATCGGGTAATCGGGTAATCAGCTGTCAAGCAATCGGCTTTTGGGCGCCCATTTTATTCAGTCCATACAAACTTTATTTATAGACAGCTTTTACAAAATATACAAACTGATCATTAGTACCTGAAGAAAATATAAAATAAAAATAAGATTTTGTACTCTAGCCCACTATTGATATCAATGGTTTAATTAAAAACTAATGCGTATTGGACTTTTACATAACATCTCAGAGACGTAAGAACAAAGTTTCGCCTATACACTCTAGCCATCAGAGGGTCTGAGCCCCAATATATGTAAAGTAAAAAATTCTCTTCAGGAATTCTAGGGACTATTATACAGCCTTCGTGATATGTTTACAAGTCAAACGACACGGATTACCTCAGGCATGATGACATTAGGGAGGCAGATTGCTCTCTGTAACAGTATGTAAAAATGCTACGATAGCTGAATAATGCCGGATAAACCTCGCGACATGTGAGCCGAGATGCGGAACCTTCGCGATGGTGGATTTTATATGAATGGACCAATTAGAAAATGTTTTGACGAAAAACATATTTATGCTAAACCTGGTATAATGAATATGTATATTTTTTACTTATACAGTTGCGCTATTTTTTATAAAAATATCTTAATTTTATTTTAATTATATCACATCAAAACAACTATTCATAGCACTAACTTGTGCTATGAAAATAGGGCAAACTTTTGGATGAGACTCGAACCACCGACCACTGGATCACGGCTAAAGTCTTAACCACTGGACCAACAATGTTCAATGTTGCATCTGGAACAGACTGCTATGATTAAATCAGATTAAATTAAGTCTCACACCTGCAAGTGGGAAATGACGTTAAATTATTGCTACGTTTTAAAATTTATATAAAAGTGCACTAGTGGAATTACATTTTTATTTCTAAGCTCCAAAAGTATACAATGTAACTTTGGAACTCCAGGCAACCGGCTGTACGGGTGCTGCGTTTTATTGTCCAAATGATGGTATCCAAGGTATATTTCAACTCCCTAAAGAGACATCCATTTTTACTGCTGAGTGCTTGGCAATCCGAGAAGCGCTAAAATCATGTAAACCAAAACAATCAAAGAAGTGCCTTATTCTTTCAGATTCCTTAAGTTCTCTGCTCAAAATTAAATCCAGCCCCTTTCGGCACCCTGATGATCAGATCTGCATGGAAATTCGGAGTATAATTCACGACCTTTCCTTGGATAAATTTGAAATTGTTTTGGCTTGGATTCCGAGTCATGTAGGCATCCCTGGTAATGAAATGGTAGACTCGCTGGCTAAAAATGCAATCTCACAGGGGGATGCCACATTTTCCACTATTCCAGTGAGCGATCTTTTCAATATTACAAGAAACGATGCCGCACTTCAGTGGCAGTCTCATTGGGACCTCACTAAAATGTCAAAAGGTCGACACTACGCCGCTATTCAGCCACTTATCCCATCTCGAGCCTGGTTTCACAGGATCAGATTGAGCAAGAGGGAGACTTCAATGGTTTGCCGAATGCGTCTGGGTCATTGCTCTATCCGCTTACACCTTGCAAAAATTCATGTTCTTAACTCCTCAATCTGTGAGTGTGGACAAGAGGAGGAGGATTTGAACCACTTGTTTTTCAATTGCATTTTAAATGTCGGTACTCAGTCCCTACTCCAGGATCTTGCAGATCTTAATGTCCCTTTCCCTACAAATATCCAGCTCTTGCTTACAGACTGCCGACGGGAAGTATTGAAAGTGTTACTACGATTTTTAGAGAGTAATTGCATTGAGCTGTAATGTTTATGTCGATGACCTATTGACTAGTTTCTGGCAATAACATCCTTTTACTGGGTGACAAGCCAATAAATTTAAAAAAAAAAAAAAAACTTTGGAACTAATTATAATGATTTATTTTGTGTGTTAATTTATGTAATCGGAAACGCTTGCTACTTTGCTTTACGGAAGTTGCTGTTGGTCACAAAGTTTAGAGATTAGATGGTATACAGTCATTAAAAATAATATGTATGTTATAGAAGATTAACGACCCTCTACCCCATAACCTTGTAGAATAGAGAAGGTTACAGGACTTGGAATTTCGGGAACGGCAGGCCACGGAAGGTAAAGGCAAGGATATAGGCAATATGCGGCAATAGAACGAGACCAGACGAGTCCTGTCCGCACAAATCATTCACGGCCAACAGCACCAAGCCGAAGGTATGATCAAAACGTAGACGGGTGAATAATAAAAATAGACCTGCAAGAAGTAGACCAACTGGCAGGAATTTAAGGAACGAATAGCGCTCTGTACTCCCACGCGGCGTAGAGAGGCATGTTTAAAGAGGAAGAAGTGTATTTTTTTGCACAATATAAATTTAATATCATTCTGCGTAAAACAGAAGATTTTAGTCAGGACATCTCCCAGTTATAGCTGTGATACAGACTGAAATGTAGACAGATTTGCAAAGTAAAAGGATTGCAGAAAGCAACTGGAATCTTAAGAAAACGGATAGAAAAGAGTGGTGGTTATCAAAAAATGCCTGATACGTGTTTTACGATTTGATATTTTGATTTTGTTATTGAAATTGTAAATAATGAAACGTATTAATAATTAAAAAGGCAAATTGTTTTTAATCTGCAAATACATTGTTAATAATTAAAACGTCAAAGAAATGTCAATCTGTTTCCTTGTTTGATTTAAAAGGATAATAATATTTTTTTATAAAATAAAGGTGTTAAGTATGGGACTCCAGACAAAGGTTTGTATGGATTTAAGAAAAAGAGTTTTGTTATTTTTATAGATCGTTGCAGTCTTTTAAGAAAATGTAGAAATTCGTTAGTTAAAATGAATTATTTTAAAATTGAGCCCTTGCCCGGAATAACGTTGTATCCAACAATACTCTCATTCCGAGAAAAATTGAAAAAACGAAACCAGTTACAATTTATTACATTTTATATTTTAAATATAACAAATATATAATTCTTAACTAATCTCAATATAAAATAGGGGGAAAAGTCAATTAAATGTGAATCTATTGTAAAAAAACATGCTGAATCGGTGGATAAACGTTGTATATGAAATTTTCACAAACAACGTTATTCCGCAAAATGGATTTTTTTATTCTGCTTTACTTGATAATGCCTTTTAAAAGCAGCTGTGCTCATCTAACGTGAATTCACAAATGTCATCGAGGTCCTTGAGCTTAACAGTCTTATTGGCAGTAGATTGGAATACATTGAAGTTAGTTTCAGGCTCCCTAACTGCATGATTTTTTTCTAAACGGTAGCCAATCTTGCCCTCCTTCCACAAATAGTTGGTAGAAAGCTATTGGAGGTCCATGATTATAATTCTTTGTGGAAGGTTTGAGCTCTGATTGTGATGAGATCATTGGTAGGTAAAGAGCTTTTACGGAACGATAAGTCTCTCGTACATACTATTACATATCTCCGTCTGTTTGCTGAATACGGCGTCGGACATTCAATTTCGTAATACACAAGACGAGATGATTACTTTTTTCATTGTAATTCAGTAACCTGAATACTGATTAAATATTTATCTTGATATTAAAATGGAGAAAACATCCCGGATTTAAACATTTTTGGCACAAACTCGACCCTGCGAAAAAGAATGAGGAATTAAATAAACTTTTTGTATCGGTGTTATATTAAGTTACGATATAAAGAGCACTGTAAAGCCAGCATTATTATCAAAAAGCATTTCAAATATCAATATGGATAAATCAATTGAGTAAAATCGGTTAATGTTCGACAAAATAATATTGTCACCTATGAAATCACAATATTAATCAGAACTGCCAAATCGTATACAACGTTATTCCACAAACATGTTCTGGCGGGTCAATTGCAGGTTTGATAATATTTTTTCTGGATAAAACGCTCCACGATATTGACGCTCGGCGACGCCATTTTGAGAAACACTATACAACGTTATTCCACAAACCAATAACTTTAAAATGCAGCCAGAAGCCTAAATATTTTTTTCTTGACATATTATTTACCTTAATCGATGCATAATAACATACCTAACATAACTCCATCAATAACTCAAAATTGACATTTGTGTTGGATACAACGTTATTCCGGACAAGGGCTCAATTATTAAACCAAAAAATATTTTAATAAAAATGTAGCTATTTATATTTAATTAAATTAATACATATCCAAGTTAACAAAATGCGTATTGATACGTAAAAATTTTTTTTCTTATGACCAATCTATAAAAGTAGATACTTGATTATTTTTGAAATAAGGAGGAGTGAATTGGAGAGATAAACAACGCTTAGATCCAACAAACACGATATTCAGGAAGCAAGTTACCAAAAATAAATTGAGATGATAAAATTCTAAATGAAGAATTTATTACATATTCAAATATAAATTTGTTCGCTCTTTGTTCGTAATTACCCTTAATATAGTACATCTCCCCTCAAGATGGCAACTTTCTGTGATGCTGCTAAAATATGTACATTACTGCTTTGATGTGATTCAAGACACCACCCTGCGGCTAAGAATAAACATTTTGAAAGGGAATGTAAAATGGTAATAATTTGTATAATAACAATTTATACTCATAAAGGAGTATAATACAAAGTATTAAAACATGTGAGAAGTCACAGGATAGGTGATTATAAATATGTTTTGTGTCTTAGGGGTTTTATTAGTCAAAGCCTATGAGATAAGTACCTATCTAGGATAAAAGGTATATGAGAGATTGAACAGAACGATTTCAGTGTGCTTAGATATGTCGCGAAATATGTTTAGAGATACGGTTGTTTAGTGACACATGTTTGGACGTAAACTGGTATTAGGTATTATCATAAGAATAGTAAGTATAGAGAAATTTATTTCAGAAAAATTTCAATTGTGAATTAATAATAAATAAAAATATTTTTAAATGTAGGTTTGTTGTTGTAAATAATAACTGGTCTACAGAAGGAGTAAAAAAAAACTTAAAATATTGATTTTCATATGTATTCTAGTATATGTTAAATAATTCGGAAGAATATCACATTAAAAAGAGTATAGATTTACCAGCTGCGAAATCTATATACAGGGTTATTTGAAAAACATTAATAACCTCGTATGACTATATTTCTGCCTTGATTATGAGTTGAAAATATTCAAGCAATTATGACCTAATATCAATAGTTAAGAGGATACGTGACATCAAAGTATGCATTTTTTTTTCAATGTTTCTGACTTATTTTTTGTAAAACGTTGGACTATCATTACAGTAACTTATATCGAATATTAAAAATTCATTCCCTTTAATACAAGTCAAATTAAAAAATAAAAACCTTCGAATTCCAATTGGAAAACATTCTATTTGGAATTTTTTCAGGAAATTTATGGACATTGCGATGAATGTGTAACTGACTTTGGAGGCAGTTTTATATTTTCTTACAATAATTTATATTTTTATTTTTTTCTTATAGACAGTCCATCCTTCTGATAAAGCTCAATAATTTCACATAATATTTTTTCCTCTAAAGTACTTACAAGACTTGGATTCAGGGTTTCCTTCAGAGTGGATTTTCTCTCTTTTCCAAGCAACAGAGATACGAATCGTCGGTCGATCATTTGTGCCAGTCTATTTATATTATAAAAGTATTTACAAATATTACGATATCTCCTTGCAGCCTTCGTGTAGTCCATTTGAATAACACAGGAGTGTGGCAGCGATGCTTGTTTGAACAGCCGCTTTGACAGCCGTACGATCAATAATATTGCCATTGGATTAAGCGACATTAGTAGCAGCTCTATATCCCCCTGCACAGTAACTCACGAAGCTGCCCCTGCGGAGCGAGATAGCATGCATCGTGTTCTTATCTCGGAACATTATATATGTATAATATATTTTATCTTCAGGGTGGTACCGAACCGATTAGTGCGGTAATAAGGGTGCATACATCATTTCATTTGAAAACTTATTTTTGACGCCAGGAAGTGAGGAAGTAGTGAAAGGAAGTACCAATGAGTAGAAACAATTTTTTTTTTTTTTTTAAAGATGTGTTAAATATAATTTCAATGAAATGAATCTAAATTTTACATAAGATATGAATAAAATGAAATAACATCCTGTTTTCGCCACGCGTAGTTAGAATTTTAAAAATATATAACTAAATTATTTAATACAGATAAATTTGATTCCGAGGAAAAATAGATTTTTCTTCTTTTTATTACTTATTTTGTCTGCTATACAAATTTATGTTTCTACATATATTTCGCTCCGATCTGTCAGTATTAGAGTCTTCAATCCGAATATTCGAATATATTCGCCTGTTTTTGTACTCGTTATTCGAATACTTTAAAAAGTATTCGTAAAGTATTCGCTCATATTTATATTATAAGATTTTAAATATTTTTCTAAACGAAACAAAGGTATACGAACCCTGGAAGTCATACGTAAGCATTTTCAGATATACGATTTTTTTCTCCAGAAGTACCACTATAGCTTATATGGAAGTCAGACATCAAAGATGTAAACGCAGTAAATTATCGGACATCTTTTGCATTTGCCTTTTTTTAAAAGTCTTATGCTTATCTTTATGGTTTTATTACAATAAGCACATACAGTTAACACACTTTGTTTTGTCAACGATGGAGTCGGTTTTCTATTATTTTTTAGTATTAAGTTTTTATAAATACTTGAGCCGACAATATGACTTTATGAGATATGAAATAATATAAACATATACGTATGAGATATGAAGTAATATAAACATATCGAAAATTTTGTCAGTTATCGAGAGAATACTGACTCGTCTTTTGTTGTTTTTTATATCATATATTTAAAAGAATTTAAATAAATAAATTCTCTACAATTACTGTGTTTTTTTTAAATATACAGAAGTATTTATTTGTATTATTTATCATCCGAATACGAATATATTCAAATATATTATCATAAACTATTCGATATTCGAATAGTAGGAATCACGAATATTTGGAGGCTCTAGCAGCATATTCATTCATGTTAAGTATTCATGATCATATAAAGTATTACGACCACCGCGGTAGGTAGGTACTCATGTTTTTCCGTATCATTAACGCCTCTTCCAAATCATCAAATTCTTCACAAGCTCTGCTTATTATATCTTCATCCATTATATTAGGTCCTTACATATGAAAATGGCGTTTGGCCGTACTGGCAAATTTGATCTCAAATATCTTCTCTTTGGTTAGGAATTCCAAATCCAAATTTATACAGCTATTTACTCATGTATTTGTGTTTTAAAAATTATAATTCATTTGTTTTTTCCTCAATTGTTTTTTTCTTTGCGTCACTCAGTTTACAAAATGAAAAACTTGAAATATCGCGTTATTTACGAGTACGAGTTCCACCGTGGCACCAGTGCTGCAGAAACGGCTCGAAGGATTAATGATGTGTATGGCGACGGTGCCGCAAAAGAAAACACAGTGCGTTTTTGGTTCCAACGTTTTCGTTCTGGAAATTTCGACCTGCAGAACAAGCCCCGTGGACGGCCGGAGACCAAAGTTGATAATGAAGAATTGAAGGCTATTGTGGAAGCGGATCCATCGCAAACCACATCCGAGTTAGCTGCAGGCTGCGGTGTTAGTGATAAAACTGTTTTAATCCACTTGAAGCAAATTGGTAAGGTGAAAAAGATTGAAAGGTGGGTACCTCACGAATTGAGTGAAGCAAATCAACAAACGCGCGTTGACTGCTGCGTTGCATTACTCAACCGGCACAATAATGAAGGGATTTTAAATCGAATCATTACCTGTGATGAAAAGTGGATCCTGTACGATAATCGGAAGCGCTCATCGCAATGGCTGAACCCTGCCGAACCAGCCAAACCATGCCCCGAGCGAAAATTGACTCCAAAAAAGTTACTTGTGAGCGTTTGGTGGACTAGTGCTGGTGTCGATCACTATAGCTTTCTTAAATCTGGCCAGACGATTACGGCAGATGTCTATTGTCAGCAACTGCAAACCATGATGGAAAAGCTAGCTGCTAAACAACCGAGGCTGGTTAATCGCTCTAGGCCACTGCTGCTTCATGATAACGCTAGACCACACACTGCACAACAGACGGCTACCAAATTAGAGGAGCTTCAATTGGAATGTCTAAGACATCCACCGTACTCTCCGGACCTTACCCCAACAGATTACCATTTTTTTCGAAATTTGGATAACTTCTTGCAAAGGAAAAAATTCAACTCCGATGGGGCAGTCCAAACCGCCTTCAAAGATTTTATTGATTCCCGTCCGAATGGTTTTTTTTGTAAAGGGATCGATGAACTACCTATGAGATGGCAAAAGGACATAGATAGCAATGGTACATACTTTGATTAAATAAATATATTATAATAAAAAAAAATCGGCTTTATGTTCCTCCCATACTAAACGCCAATTTCATATGTAAGGACCTAATATTTAAAAAAAATATTTCCATAGTTTCTTTATTTCCTTGAAATTTAAAATTGACAGTTTAAAATGTGTAATAATGAAATTGTGAAACTTTAATGATTTTTTATTGAATTATTAAAATATAAATAACGGCATGTATGGAAAAGACAATTAATGATAATATAAGGCCAATAAAACCAATCAGAGTTCATAGAATAATCAGTGATGATAATAATGTGTGAAAATTTTATTTGATTAAGTAATTATTATTATATATTTTATTATATTAGTGATTTTCAACGAAATTCAATCGCGAAACCTTTTTAGAGATATATTATAGATGTCTCATAGAGACGAAATTATATTTTTTATGGGAAAGTGGGTATGGAAGTATTTGGGTGTTCATAGATCTTATGACCTATCGTACGGCTGGCTTAAGTGATCACTTTACACAATGTAACGTCACCATGTCCACCCATGACAGAATACCCCGTCTATCAATTTTTTGGAATTTGTATATATTTAAGTTTTAGAACCCGTTTCACATGTTTGTTGTAATAATCATTAAAAATTTTAGAGCATCTTTTCTGAACATAACCGGTTCCTTAATAATGTTAGGGTTGCACAGAAAAAGTTGATTTCTCAATCAATGTCGTTACAGCACCCTGCGAGAATAAAATTAATATATAAATTAGGAGTTTTTCTACAAGGAAGTGATTCTTTATTTTATTTATTTCAATTCATTATTTAATTTGTCGGCTGAAAGTACATATTTAAGAAATATTTTAATTATTTATTTACGCCCGAGGGGCTTTTACAACATGAGTAAATATTTGAAAATAAAATGAAAACAGTCAACAAAATGTAATTTATAAATTTGATAAATAATTAATTTAATGCAAGTAAAAAACATACATGTTTGCATATACATATACAAAATACAATACATACACATATACTTGAGTATATACATACAAAAACTTGAGTAAGTATAATATCTATGATAGGTGAAATAAAAATAAAGTTAGGATTGTCTAATGGAATATATGACTTGTAGTGTAGGAATCTAAGAAAAAATAAATAATTATAATTATAGTAAAATTAAAAATTATAATTAATAATGAAAGTAAAATTAATAAAAAAAGACATACAACAGCCACGTTATGTCTGTTTCTGTAGAATTCTTCCTCCGTAACTGGCATACGACTTTCCAGGTACACGTTTGTTCTAGACAGGATAGAAAAACGTGTACTTATTAAAAAAGGAAATATCTATAATGCAGAAGATCGATTTTTTAATCTATTGATACATTGTCGACGATTTTTAATCAGAATCCAATGTAGGTGTGTAGATATATGTAGATATGACAGTATAAGTCCAGATTAATTACTTAATTACTTTCTGACAACTTTTTTGATTTAATTTATTCATATTATTGATAATGAAAAGATGTTCCCGAAAATCTTTTAACGTTAAATAAAATAAAATATAGCGGAAGAAAATGAAGTGTTTTAAGTCAATCATTGAAATCTACAAAAATTCACCAAAAACCTTTGAACACTTGTTAAATTATAATGTGAAAATATTTTAAGACGTATAGTAATTTTATTTGAATGAGATATAATGGTATTTGTAGATAAACATGGGTGCGTTTTATATGAAAATAAATGACCGGTAAATTTTTAAAGATATTTATTGAATTCTTTACCGGAACAAATTGTTTTACTCCGGGATCCCGAAAGGCTATCGGTTAGTCGCCAGGTGTTTCGGAAGGAAAATTGAATTTCCAAACAAATTCTTCCCCCTTTGATGTCCAGTTTCCACTTCAGGGATCACGAGGGACCTCTTTCGGTTATATAAACAAGAGGATGTCGTGTTATTGTGCATTGTTGTGTTCACGAATCAAAAATTATGCATTGGAATAATTTTGCATTTTCCAGGGTTATTCCAATTTCATACAGGAATCTAAATACGCTTAAATTTTTTAATTAAATGTAACTGAGCATATTGACTAAAGATGGCTTGTCTAAGGTTTCAGAGGCCACTTCTTTCTTTTTCTTTAACATTTTATATATTTTTTGAATTTATTTTCCTAAAGACAGGTTGTGATTTATGAATATATATATATATATATATATGTTTTCTTTGAGATTTCCGCGAGTAAAAACAAAAGTAGTTTCTGAAATATCTCGTGTTTCCTGTAAATGGTCTTCCTGAGAAGATCTAGGCCGACGTTTCGACACGGTATCACGTGCCATTGTCAAGGCTAAACTTAAAAATATAACTTAAAAACTACAATCAATATATATATATATATATATATATAAAATATCTCATTATCAATGGCAACATCTGTACTAGTTTTTGGGAATGAAAAAGTTATCGACTGAAGTTGGTGGTAGTAAAAATACAACTCACATAAGAAACAAGTTGTGCAAGTTAAACATACCTATGTATATACAAGTTCCAAAAATTTAGTAGTCCCTCATGGGTGTAATTGGTGTGGTTCACAATACACGTGACAATGTGTATTGTGAACATTTAAGCCAACCGTACGATAGGTCGTAAGCCCTAGCCATATGAACAACCAAAAAGAATTCCATACCTACATTCTCGTATAAAAAATAGTTTTGTCTCTATGAGACATCTATAAAATACTTTGATTGATATTTATTAATTATTTTTAATATCGACAGGCCAAGACGCCCAATTACTGAAGTTGTTATATTATAAAAACAACATGCAAAAAGCTCACATGAATTTATTGTGACCTCACCGGGAATAGATCCAGAAACCCTAGGTATGAGAAATCAGTATCATGCATACTGGGCTACGATGGCAGCTAAATAACTCTTAATTTATTTTACATATAACTATAACAATCAATGGCTAGTATTCTTAAAAATGCGTTATGAGTTAATTTAATTTATTTAAAATAAATGATTCTAACCATAATACAAATAAATTTTTGCTCAAGATCTATGGGAAGTGAAATAAATAATCTTAAACGTGTGTCATGAGAACGAATATGAAAAATAAGTACTGCGACGCAATAAAAAAAATGTTTTTTGTTCAAAAAAATTGTTCCTCTCCTCCTCAAAACGTGAGATAAGTTTTTGTATAAATAAGCCATGTAGGTACATTAAAAACATATTATATATTTCATAATATTTTACAAAGTTTTTTATGTATCGTGTATGTTCACTATTTTTTGAATCCATTTGATGGATCTCCTCACACTCGCGTATCCTTTTTCCACAGTCTTAAATGAATAAAGTATTTTAAGGGCTCTTTTCTACAATATATCAATCTACATCCATCACGCAGCCTTACGAATAATCTCATAATTCTAGTGGAGAGGAAAGTTGGCTTTTATTCAAAGCGAACCCCTGGCTTTACTATGATTTAAAACCAATCAAAAATGTTTTAATTTTTTACTAATAAATAATCGAAAAAGAAAGCAAGTAAATCTAAATATAAATTGTAAAATTTCGATATAATGGACTAGCGCATTATTTAGCTGGAAAAAGCGCCTGAATTTAATATGGCATAACAAATGAAAGCGCCAAAGCGATAAATTCATTCACAAATTCAATTTTCACTTTGCTCAAAAAGCTGCAATTATTTCCCCGACCGTGTTTGTTTGCTGTGAAAATTGTTATTAAAAAAATGCCTTCCCAAATAGAAATACCCTGGCGCTATTTGCAAGTGACAGTTTACGCTGAACTGTTATCACTTTAAATAACATTTTAATAACACTAACAGGTAGATGGTATTTTAGGTATCATAGTGGTTTATTAAGTTTTTATGAATTATTTTTGATGACACAAATATTTACGCTCGCCTCCTTACTTGTCATGTAACACGCAGCTTGTATATAAGTAAATAAGTATCAATGTTATGGCTCGTGTGCAAGGGATGAGATTCTGAGAGATAAACCTCAATACAATATACATGGGTTGAGATTTTGATCTGGAGATAAACTGACCTATTGTAAAAATAATAAAACTGTTGATTAATGATTTTTACCCCAATTCTCAAAAATAGAAAAACGTCAAGACATTTATCAAATGTCAATAATTCTGTCATTGTGACGACAATATTGGCTTTCATTTAATATTTCAACACTCTGGATGAAGAAATTAATAAATGTCAGAGATACTTATATTTTAGAAAAAACATCCAAGGAAAATATTTATGTGACAGAGTATTATGAGTATTATGATAGTCGCATAATGGGTGTAACATTTGACATCTCGCAATTAAAAATATCAATTGAGCCGCAACAGAAATCAACATCAAAATTAAAAAAAGCCTATATATTTATTAATTAATAAATACAAGTAAAGAAAATGCATGTGTATTTATTTATTATTTAATTTTTGCCGCACTAGGTAAGAACCGTATCCTACATATGCATTTTGTTTAGAAATGTGATTGATGAATTATATGTTTCCATTTATTTTCATAGATGGCGGTAGTATGCCACTATACATATTGTATGAAAACTTTGAATAAATATTTAAAAATAATCAAGTAATTACATAAAATTTGTGATGTAAATCATTAAGGGTAGTTATTGTTTACATTAATTTAAAAAAAGTATTTTTGGATGGTTTCGAAGATATAAGCCAAAATATATCAAAGTTACAAAATGCACACGCTTGACACCAGCCTCACAGCATATATACAAAATCAGAAGCATTGGCTGTTGGAAGTGTGTGTCTTCGTTGTGATGGCACTTGCCGGACATTGATTTATTTATAAACGATGATTTTTTTCTATCACGCGCGCTCATTGGTTCAATGAAATTGCGTGCGTCTTATTTCCTGTAACGCATATCCATCCATTTTCACGAAATCACTGCCACAGATTGCAGAAAAGCGAGAGGAAAGATGTAACACATCAAAAATCTGAATAATGTGATAATAATTGAATTATTATTACGAAATATATCTTTTAATTCGATTTTTCTACAAAAATATGCTTTCGTAAACGTCATGTTTCTACGTTCACATTTCACGCCCCTGGTAGATGTCTTTAAAACAAACAGATCTTTATAAATGTAGGTACGTCTTGTAATCCTCCACTAGCTCCAAAAAACTAATGTAATTCTTTGATAATGTCGATTGAACGAAGCGAAAATATAACGGAAGAAGAATAATGAACATTTCTCGGCATATTTTTCAGGATTTACTTCTCTTTGTCATATTAAAAATGTAAAGTACAACAAATTTCAAACATTTCTGAACTTACATAATGATCCATTTCATATAAATTTTGCAGCACTATACCGTTGATGAATACAAGTATTAATTTAAAATTCACGTTAGCTGGAATTCCTGAAAATGTAACAATTCATTCTACGTAATACGCATGGGTAATTACTGACTGCAGCAAAACATACAGCGGGTCCTCTGCTATTGAAGTTACGTAACACTGCACAGATTACTTTTACATATTTTCAGGGGCATATTTTATTTTGATTAAAAAAATTATAAGATTGGATAAATCAATTACTCAAATTAATACCACTATTATTCTGTTGTTCTTGGTCCTCAATTGTTCTGGCGCTATCTAGAAAGTTTTTTTCTTCAGTTTTAAAAAAAAACTTATTATTAAAAACATGCAAAAAAGGCCGCTAAGAGTCTTCTGCGTCTGCCATATTTATACGACTTTTCTAGCCAACGTTTCAGATCCGAATGCAAGGTCCATCATCAGGGCAGATGTGTTGTTATGAGTTGCAGACTTGAAAGTGACGATTGCAGGTGCTGCAGAATCAAAGTTCAGCCATTTTTTTACGTACAGATTTTTGAATACTTATATTTATATAGATACATTGCAAATGCATATTTTTTCATATTGAAAATTAAATTACTTAAATTGTCCATTTGCAAGTCTGTATGTACGATTGCTTTTATGTATAAACTAAATTATTTTATTACGATTGCTATTATGTATAAACTAAGATAATAAAATTAATATGAGACTAATGAATTGTTACGTTGTAGATAATCACGCCATTAATAACGCGCCGCGGCACAAATTGATTTGTGGGTATCAAACGAAATAGAATTTAATTCGCCAACAAAACTACGTTTAATGCACGGGCCCTAGCCAAGTACCGGTCTCTCTACCTTGCTGGCCACTTATTCTAAAACTTGTGCGCGCGTTGCGAATTCCCCCACGCCGTGCGCAGCGAAATGGTGGGAGATACGTACCTACGGGCTTGACCTCTCTTCCATCGGTCCCCACTTTAAAATCTACCAGGGCCCAAGGCGGACGGACCTCGGCAACTGTTCCCGTCTTGGTGAGGACGACTCTGATACCCCACTTCACGATCCAGTATGTGTGAGTTATTTTCATTGTACTAATTTATATGTTTTTTTCTTATAGGGCCCTGCCCTGCTATGCCAATAAATGTAGTGTTTGCCATGCGAGGCCATGTTTGGATGGCCCACTGTCTCAAAACATTGATGTAAAATAACGATCCTATGCTGTCCAGCTGCCAGCTGTGCCTCCATTTTACCTGCTGACCATTTTCGTAACTTTCTCATGGCATGGATGAGAGAGGCGCTTTGTAGATGTTAGCATTGTTGCCGCAAGGATTTCCTGTGGTCTTGGCTGTCGGATGAGAGATGCCTGATCGCACATCTTCGAGTCCTGACGCCATGTGGATTCAGCGGTGAACATGGATGCGCGCCGATTATATGTGGGAGCTCCACCCGGAAGATAGAATCATCGCGTGATCGCACAAATGTGGCATCTGCAATCGTGCGGCACCATGAATTTATGTTTTAATTTTGTATTCTTTTTAATTTAGACTCATTTTACTGATACCACTATGCAAAATTTTATGTTTTAATTTTAAAATCTTTCTAACTTAGAATCATTCTAATGATACCGCCATGCTAGAATATTATGTTTTAATTTCATCTTCTTTCTAACTTAGAATCATTTTTATAATTATATTTTATTCTGACCCGAATGGCGGTAGAACATTTATTTTCGTCAGCGCAGTCAGCCTGTGCCTTTTAATTATTTTTATCTACTTACTTGCACTTAATACTAATATCATTTATTGTTTGTAATATTATTTACTCCATTATTCTGCCCGATGGCAGATTAAAATTAATGTACTAGCGCGAATCTGCGCATTTTTTCATATTTCTATTTCATTTTCTAATGCTAAATCTATTATACAAAGTGCATGATTATATTACTATTTTAAAAATTACTTCTTTTATTTATGTAAAATCCTATCCATGTATTCATCTCATGCATTGGTTTACAAATTTAAAGATCTGGATATGCTTCACATACTATCAAGTAAGAACTCAACCTGAGGCTTGTGTTGTACCGGTGAACTAGCTGGTGGGATACATCTGTGTGCGTGAATATGTGAGAAATGCCACTCACCAAGTCAATACCACGCCGCTCTGTACCAGAATATCAAAATATTGTTATCTTCTCATCATTATTGGGAACTATTTTTAGTCATAGTTTCTATACGTTCTTTGCTGTCAAAATAATTAATACACTTAATACTCAATCGTTCAATAACTGTAACAGACTGCTGCAAAACTTGTTTAATGCTTAAGGCGATCGTCTGGTACGGAGGGAGCTCACTTTCGGCTCAGCCGTGGGAATGTTAGTTCCAGTCTCTCCCGCGGCGCTGACGCCCGAATTACGGCGAATGCCGGGGCAAGGGCGGAACGTGGATATTGGCGAATATATTAAACATTTTTAATTCTTTCATTTGTTTTTCTTAAAAATGTATTATTTAAGCTGTGTAAACTTTTGAGAATGGCGAATGGCGTAATTAATCAATGTTTGTAATATACTGGATTATGAAAAATTTGTATAAAAAATATAGGCCCGTGCCGCTGGGCGCGACAGCGACAATATAAATATTTTGACTGTACAAAATACAATACTCTGTTATTATTTTATGTTTTTAACAAAATAAACTATATTAACATTTTATATTTGAATAATTGTAACGATAAATACATGACTGAAGCAAAATTGAGCTACTATCAAACAATAATTATTCCATAAATATGACTGCGCAAATATAGAATAACAAAAACAATTAATTGAGGCAATTCGATTTGGAAAAAATATATTTGCATTATTTATGAACAAGAAAGCCTAAAAAGGGAAAAAAAAAAATTTTTGGTATTTTTAATTTAACGTTGTGGGGTATGGTTAATGTCAAAAGAGGAGAGGAGAACATTCCACCCAGGCGGCGCGTCATGAAAACATATTATGTAGTGTCATTTTATTTTAACAATATAAATTAAAATTACGTTACAATACATAAACAGAGCTAAAACAATTAAGCATCGAATAGTAATTATACTCCACGTGTATGGGTACAAGATTATGATAATAAAAAAATAAAAATTAAAGTAACTCCATCTAGAAACATTATTGAAGGTTATTTATCGACAAAAATGCCTCAACAATAAGTTATGTTGGTGTTTAAATAAAAAGAAATTATATTTTGAGTATGTCCAAATTTTTCAGAACAGAAATGGATTTGGTATGCTTGCCTACAAGTATAATTTATTCGTTTACCTCCAAAATATTTTGCAATTACGGCATTAAATCGTTCCACTACGTTGTTGTCAACATTATGAAGAAAACTCTTGGAATGTTTGGCAAGTTGATATACGATTTACATAAAGGTATTGATACACATGCTTATTAGTGGCATGCTCATAAATCAACCGGCGTTTGTAGGGCTAAGTGGCATGCTCATTACTAGCAATGTTCGTACACACATGCCACTAATAAGCAAGGCCTAAAGAAGGTCGATACTGCGCATGCTCACGTTCCACTAATAATCGTGTGTATCAGTAGCTTAATTCTTGGCCAAAATATGTTTTTTTAAATTCTGGTACAAAATTAGCATCATTTGTCTTTGAAGCTGTACAAAAATATGATGCACAATCTCTGTGTTCGCCGAAAATATGATGAGGACTATTGACAATATCGGCATTCAAATCCTTAATCTTTTGGCCGAAATGTGTATCTTGCGAAAGTCTGAATTTTAACGCAGATCGTATGGCCGTCCTCAATCTTTATACTGCTTTCCCTAGCAATTTTCTCAAATTTAAGGGGTATCTTGTATCCTGGGATGCTATTTTTAACTTGTTACAATAGTTTCGCAATATATGATTACGATATTAAATTTTTTCAACCGTAACGTTCCGATACGGTTTGGTATATATTTTTTTTTATAGGTACTCGAGTCTCTATCGGAAATCAGCTGAGAGTAAATGAGTCCATGCATTTCTATCGACTTTTTGAATCCTTTTAATAAGATAGTGCTCTCCATAGCGGAAAACCACCGTCAAAATTTTTAAAACACGTGTGTGATTTGCTGGTTTTAATTGTTTTTTTCTCATACAAATTACATATGCTGCAGAATTTATTTTTTACACCAAGATATAAAACTTCTCCGGTATAAACACTAACAATTGCAGCTGCACCTGAAAGCGCTGAATAATTTGTCTCATATGATCTTTTGGACCAACAGCCATCGGCTACTACGGTAATCATCGGGATTCCGTTTTTGTCGATACTACCTATTTCGCGTGCGTGAGCAGCTTCCCGTAAAGCTATTTCTTCCATATTTTTTGAAGCTGTATTCTGCCACCAACTGCAGACATTAGCATGCGTCGAGTAATACAACGACTTTGATATAGCTGGTATATTAAAAGCTGTCATTAATTCGCATAAGTTAGCGTAGCCACATCCAATACTGATAATACCTGAAACGGCGCAGTGATTTACGCCCATGTCGTTGACTTTATTAGTAGAATCACTCGATAAATCAAAATTAAAATTGCACATTTTATAATAAAAGTTTATTGTAATCTTTTTCTTTTCTCCCTTACAATCATTAAATTAGCTATCGAGCAACCCATGAAAGCACCATGAGCCGCAATTTCCTTTAAACGATCAAAAAAATACATAACGTCGACAATTCGCCTACCGTCTATATTTTGTGAAGAGTTCACAACATTTGATGGTTCTATTTTAAAGAAATTTGAAATACTGCGGGTTTTTTTTTGTGATTGGACTTTGGGAATGCCTTTTCTGACTTAAATTTTGGCTTGTATAGAAGCGAATGAATTTTTAATATTTGATACAAGTTACTTTAATGATATTCCAACGTTTAAAAAAGATAAATAAGCAATATTGAAAAAATTAAAATTTTGAAGTCGCTTATTCCTATAACTATTGATATTGGTATTTGTTGCTTGAACACTTTCGTTTCATAATTTAGGCAGGAATCTATCTGTAAAGTATTGTGTAATATTTCTGTTACACCTGTAACGTAAGCTACCTGTACACCTAAGCTAAATACCTAACTATAAAGTTTAATAATATTCATTCCCATGTCCAACCAACCGAACATCCGCTATCCGCCAGAAAATATGTAAGTCCAAAGCTAGCTCACATAACCGTCCTGCATATTATAACGCTTCGCCTTTCACCACGTTGACAGGATTATCCGAATTCCGACTATTTGCAAAATAATTCAATGTACTTGACCCGATACGTAAGCGTTGAAGAAGCGGTTCTTATATCAAGTACATCGCGATATCATCAACCTCAATAGACATATATATCATAACCTTACTCCAGGTCTAAACCTTTTACAGCCCTCCCTAAACGTCCTGCTTATAATTCTTATGTAGTCACTAATCTAGGAATTGTAAAAGACGCTTGATGATACCGTTTCGAAAGCATGGGCTAATGTTACTACTCCCTAAAGAAACAAAGATTTTTCGCGAGGCAAAAGAAAACGAAGAAGGGTGACAAATACATACATACAAACACACACGCATGTACATGTGTACATGCATACATGCGGTTACAACTTCACATCATGCATGCATCGAATATAAGTCCGTAATATACATCATGAAATAACCAAGATTGTAAATTGTAGATCGTAAATCGTAAATCGTAAATCGTAAATCGTAAATCGTAAATCGTAAATCGTAAATCGTAATTTTAAATTGAAGTTCAGCCGAAGTTGAGCCGAAGCTGAAGTCGAAATTGAAAAGGATCAAACATGCCAAAGATAGGTATAACGAAGGAGAATGAAGTGATTCAAATCATAACCGCCTGTAAAACTAGAGGCGACGAAGGAGCCGGAACCGATCTCTCTATACCGTGTCAAACATTATTTGGAACTAGTTCTAAACCGGAAAGGAATCCAACTTTCGAAATGTAACATGTCCAAAAGATTTTATCTGTCCCGAACTACAACCGCGCGCATATAATATAAAAATCCCTGAAGTGAAACTCGCACAGATGTCACTACTATCCCGTCAGAAGATTTTTCAAAGTACCTAAAATTATAGAAAACTTCTTTTTTCTTCAAGGCATACAAGATGTTCTAGAATTATCAACCTTCACGTTATATACTTTCAAAATTTAAAAGGAAATATTTCCTAACACACCGTTTCTTTAAAAGATTGCTTAATTACCCATGGTAGCTATCACTTATATCTATAAAATGTATATGGCGCGTGTATACTCAATATCATCAATATCAAGGTCAAATGTCTATCGCCGCTACTATTGAGAACCGGTTTATTATATACTAGGCCGAGCGCGATTCCAACTGGACCGCGTAAGCCATTACCGCTTGGCCACTACAGGACTTTAAATAGATATTTTAACGCTCTTGTTTTTGAATAAATACGTGATTTATATGGACCGTGCGAACACTAAATGATTTTTGATAGAGCGCGCGTAAAGACACACTTATGCGTGGAAAGAAAAATGCCATTATAATTAAAACATTTTTTTTTTCTTTTTACAATATTAACTAATCTAATAAAATGAATACGAATCTCACTCTTGAAACATATCTCCTGGTCTAACGGGACCACTGTAACTTAAGCTACCTGTACACCTAAGCTAAATACCTAACTATAAAGTTTAATAATATAAGTTTTACGAAAAGCCCAAAGCTTGAGACTTTAAGCTACCGAATTAAGCTTTATTACGACTTTTGTGACTTTTAAGCACACACTTTATGCTTTAAGCTTCTAGATGAAAACTTAAGTCGAACTTAGAACTTCGGAAGTATATTTACATGAAAGCTAATATTATTTTTTTTTGTTAAGAATTTATATTTTCAAAATTGGCCAGTCGTGATCTATCTAGTGGTTAGGAAAATTCCTCCTCCGTTGTGTCCGTAGCTATCCAAAATTCTTTTGATATGTGGTGAGATTCGTATTCTTATTAACGCGACTAGACTAATATAGATCGAATTCTTACCTAACTATGGAAATAACAAACGCACGTAACTAATCCGTACTCGTCCTTCTAGAAACCGCTCTAGAATTCTACAGTTTCGCCTATATGAGAGATAGCCGATATCGTCCACGTCCGGAGTCGGCCTAAAAGCCAATTATATGCGGCGTAGCCGAGGAATAAACGCTAGTAGCAAAACTCCCTTACATTGTACCGCCATAACTATAATACCACCGGGGTTAAAATACTGTAATATAAAACAATACAATCGTTGCCAAGTTAACGGCATACGCTAAAGATTCCGCCCGCTTTGATTATCAACATCTCATAATAGCAGCTTAGAACAGTGTCAGCACAACCACATGCGGCACCCATTTATGACAGATTTACAAGATATAATAGCATACGTTATATTCAAAAACACAAGTAAGAAACCTACCAATAGCGCGTCCCACGTTGTCCGATCTGCTCAATCTGTTCATAGTACATAGTGGGGGAAGACAAACATATTTATATTCATAACAACTAGGTGCAACAGAGGCTCAGGGCAAGCTTTGTCTGACATTATCACAGCCCGAGATTCTAAGGGAATGGAAGATACAGTTTTGTAAGTGAAATTTAAGAAGTGTCTAACCACTTCTGTTCAAACGTGGATTCTAGATGCCCCCCCCCCCCTGTAGGGGGGAGGGGGATGCGGCCCCAGAGCATCGCCGCATCCGGTGGTTAACTCCTGTTTAGACATAACCTCCCACACTAAGCTGCAGACCAAGATCAAGCCGAGACTCTATTGCTCCTGCTGGAATCCTCCGAAGTCCTCGCTTCCCGGCGACAAACATATCAGGAAGAAATCCCGCGTCTGATATTAAGGTTTGTATATTGTCCCGCGGGGCAGTCAAATTGACTGGTGTATAATGATGAGGATCCCACGTTGCGGCTACATGAGCCGGATTATTATGATGTTTACTGCTGATTAAAGGGCTGAATGAACTAACTGGGTGACTGGAAAAGACTCGTCCTTGAGCGCGTCAGTCAGAGCCATGTTAGCATCGCCAATTATAGTTGATGTGATTGATCCCACGGTGTAGTCTTATTGACTAGAGATATTAAATGATGGTAAAACAGCATGATTATTACAGTTGATTGTGTAATTCCTGATATGTTTCTCGCTGGCCGGGAAGGGAGAACCCCGAAGGTCTCTGTATACAGCAAGTTAGAAAAGGTGGTGAATGATGAGAATGATGGTGTTAGTAATGCCATCGCGCTCCTGAATGCGGTCCCGATCATAAAAGTTGATTGTTAAACTGCTGACAGATCTCGTTCATTAAAGCGGTCCCGAGCATAAGTATTGATTGTCGAACTGCTACCTGCATCTTATAATTTCTCGTTCATGAGGAACGTCCTATCTCGTCCTTGAGTACGGAGTTATTACATTCACATACATTCATAACCAGAGCCCGAGCTCGTCGCACCAAGGGGACTGAAAAGACGTGAGAGGTTCTTCCCCTTGGATCTTTGAGGGTCGCCGCTCCAGGACCTTCAGACTATCCTGTAATTCTTGGCTTTAAAACCCTGTCTTAACCGGGTAGATACAGTTAAGATAATCCTACCTAGTCCCAAATCCAAGATGTCTCCCACTCTAAACAGTCTCCATAGCCGAGAACGCGCGCTCCGACATTCGACCCTGTCTTGCCACGCGAGTAGATCTCCCTTCGTCTTCATCATAATCGAAATTCAGCCTCTCCAGATCACGGGGCGTAAAAGACGCAACGGCCTCTCGCCCCCCGACCAGAGGAGACGAACTCCCCATTCGGTTCTCGTTCATTATCCCATTTATAATCCCCGCGTGCCTAACCTTAAGAGTTTAGCGCCGTTAATAAGATCGCATTATGCTACGTTGGAAGTTAATATTGCACAACCGGACGAAATGCCTATTTCCCGCGATCCTATTCAATTTGTAAAACGCAATAATATGTATTTATATATGTTAGTAAAACGTTTGTAATGCAGAATGCACGTATGATGACCTCGCTTCTATCCCAAAGATAATTAAGATATAATCCCGACGTTACGTCCCGACATCAGTACTAATTTGTTTCCGCGTCCGTTACCGTCGGCTCTGAACCCACGTAATGAAATGAATAGTGACCATGTGACAATGACAAATTATATAGCACGAACATTCCATTTGATACACATAAGAAAACATCAGGAATAAATAATATCAAAGGTTCTTATCTTAGTTCTGTAGTTGGTCTGCCTCTGAGATGGCATCCTGATCCGAAGTAATATAACTCTCCACAATTGAGCAATTACCAGCGCCTGTGTAGCCCTTCATTTCCCTTGTATATATATTTTAATATCAGCGCCTGTAAAACTGTATTAGATCCTAGAAACAAGAAAACTATTCCCTCTATGCCGAGCACATACAGATCATAAACCCCTTCAATCTAGTTCATCCACGGTTAAGCAAAAAGGCGAAAGAATAGTAATAGTAAAAGGTCCTTAACTGACAGAAGTTGAAGTTCTCTGCAAACTGCCCATATCCTCTAGTGGCGCCTGTGTTTTCCAATAACAACTTTCCAGTCATGTATTTAACATAACGTCCTCCTTGTGTGTATGTGTGCTTCAATATCTGTCATCCAGTTAATGATTCCCAAAATAGTGTTTTCCTTGTATATATATTTCAATATCAGCACCTGTAAAACTGTATAGGATCCTAGAAACAAAAGACCATTCCCTCTACGCCGAGCACATACAGGACATAAACCCCTTCAAACTAGTTCATCTACGCCGTACAGTGATATCACATGCAGACATAAACAATATAATTACAAGTATGCTTGCGTCCCGCCGACTGGACGCCTGTTTTTTCCAATAACAACTTTCCAGTCATGTATTTAACATAACGTCCTCCTTGTGTGTATGTGTGCTTCAATATCTGTCATCCAGTTAATGGTTCCCAAAATAGTGTTTTCCTTGTATATATATTTCAATATCAGCACCTGTAAACCTGTATAGGATCCTAGAAATAAGAAGACTATTCCCTCTACGCCGAGCACATGCAGAACATAAGCCCTTTCAAACTAGTTCATCTACGCCGTATAGTGATATCACAAGCAGACATAAACAATATAATTACAAGCATGCTTGCGTCCTCCCCCACCTCGGTGGAAATATTCGCATTCGTATTCACCGAATAGTAGGCGTGACATTCGTATTCGTGAAGGTAGTATTCGTTGCATCAAGGTAATTATATTTACAAGTATGTTCAAGTTCCCCCACCTTGGTGGAAATATTCGCATTCGTATTCACCGAATAGTAGGCCTGACATTCGTATTCGTGAAAGTAGTATTCGTTGCATCAAGGTTATTATATTTACAAGTATGTTCAAGTTTCCCCACCTTGGTGGAAATATTCGCATTCGCATTCACCGAATAGTAGGCCCGACATTCGCATTCGTGAAAGTAGTATTCGTTGCATCATTCTCAATATTAAAATCATATAGATAAATAATTGCGGTAACTCATAAAAATATGATGTTACTTATATTAAACGAATAAAACAAAACAATCTGTCATATAAGTAAATAACGTGATTACGGAAGACCAAAGGTTAACTACCCCTGAACAAACCGCGAACTGCCCACAATAATGGAAAATGTTGTAGAAAACATTTCAAATATCTAATATTGAATGAATAAAAACAATGTCATAAGAATAACTATCACGGCTACGGAAGACCGAAGGTTAACTACCCCTGATCTAACCGCAAACGACCCACAATAATGGAATATGTTGTAAAAAACATTTCAAATATCTAATATTGAATGAATAAAAACAATGTCATATGAATAACTATCGCGATTACGGAAGACCGAAGGTTAACTACCCCTGATCTAACCGCAAACGACCCACAATAATGGAATATGTTGTAGAAAACATTTCAAATATCTAATATTGAATGAATAAAAACAATGTCATATGAATAACTATCGCGATTACGGAAGACCGAAGGTTAACCACCCCTGAACAAACCCTTCCCCATAAATACGTACGTCTGACAATCACTATAAAATGCACCATGTATTATTAAAAAGTCGTAGCAATATATCGAAAGATAATTATTATTACAGTCATGTTTGAGTTCGATAGATGGCGGTAGTATAACAATTTTTATTCATATGCCAGGCTGACCTGTAAATAATATCTTGCATTCGAAGCAGAAAACCCTTTCTAGAATTAATAAATGCGGCTTAATCTAAATAGATACAATATATACAATTCGAAATACGTCTTTGTAGGAGCAGTGTTTAAAACGATTGCCTAGTGGCACGCAATATAACCATCTAACGCATCTAACAATCTATATATTTATGTCACAATAAAATAAGTATAAAATCCAGGTGCATTTAAAATATATTATTTGGAGGAAATTTCTCGTACGATTTGAACTCATATCACCCTCACAATCGTGATATCAAAAACACATAATTACCCGATCTCAATTATTTCCAAAATAATACAAATCATATAGAAATCCGTGCATTCAATCGCCAGTACTGATAACATAAAATTCCTTTGCATATTTGAAAGTTACATAAGTATTATGAAAGAACGCCCGCTGGATTATCACTGCCGCAAAACTACGAATTATCATATATTAAATCTGATGAGCGCATAGTAATATAAGGTTACAAGTATAATACACATAATAGAAATAAATAATATTGGAAATGCTTATCTGTTCACTGTTCCAAATCTCCTTTGAATTATTATCAACCTCCGGCTTTTTCCTCGGTCCAGTTAAATTATCTTCCTTATTTCGGACTCTCTTCGACAAGGCCTCCGCCGACCTCCAAGCTGAAAACTCAAGTGCCGCTCTCCAATTTATATCGCTAAAAACTCGTCCCTATCTCTCGCCATTTTTGATCCCAACCTACGTGTAAGTGTCAAGGTCTCTCCCTCAGAACTCTTCTAATTGGCCAGATCCGTTACGCGGACAACCGCTTTTGATTGGCTCGCTTCGTCAAACTAAAATAACATAAAGCCTGCTTTACACGCCCGCGTGCAGAAATAATAAAGGCTAATAAGAAATAATAAAGGCCCGCACCTACTTATCCGGCAAATATTTAATTATAGAGTATTTATGAATTGTGGGGCTTCTCCTTATCATGAGCTTTTAGCAGATAGATATTTTCGTATAATTTTTCAGCAATGTCTATTTGAATAGGCCAATATCGTTACACACCTTGTATATTATTCTATTTTCAAATAGCAATCCAATTTATAATGCAATGAATTCCAAAAACCTTTTTGGAAACGTTAGGTGACGCAACTTGCAACTTCACAAATTAGTTTTCACCAAAAAATTAAAATAATGAATGAATCCTTACTTATATTCATATTAAGAATGACTATAAATTGAGTCACTTTTGGTTCTGAGTCATCCACCACTTTCCTGTAAGAAAAATTTAAGATTTAAGAAAGTAAAAATAAAAAATCTGTTCTCACAAGCTATTTCTTCGGTAATTATATATTATTATATTATATGTAAATTCGAATACCTAGTCGAGTTTGAATATTGGCGTAAAACAGTGCACTCACAAATTGTTATTACCTACTTTGTTAAAAAAATGTGTGACCGTAAAGCCATGTATTCACTAGGGGACAAATCGCGAAACATTCCGCTCGGCATGTCGCATCAACATCTACGCTCATGTTTCGGGGATAATGACGCGGTCATTTGACGTGTACACACCGGGACTCGCATATCTTGTCGCGGAAATGTCACTCGATGATTTTACGATGACAGCTGCGGTATCTCATTTGGCGAAAACGGGGTTCCGCGCAATTCGAAATGTTTTTTTGGGTCGCAATTTCAAATTAACGAGGTTTTACTGTAGTAAATTGAATATTATTAAAAACAAGGTCCTTTTTGCAAATAATTATTATTTTCCAGACGTCGCGGAAATATATCGCCCTATGACGTTATGATGACAGCCGCGTATATGTTTATGTTAATGAGTTTATCGAAACGTAAGAGGAGAAAAAAGAGGAGAATGCGAAATTATTTACTGCAAAGAGAAAGAAGGACGGACATTATATGCGATCTTCGAACGATACAGCTCGATGAGTTCAAGAACGATTTCGTTTCCCCGCATTGTCATCTTGACAGATACAGCGCATGCGTATTCACTTGTAAACATACCACGTGGTACTGACGCTCCGCGGAATGTTGCAGTGAGCTCGCTCGGGTACCGTGCGCATGGCAACGTTGCCACGGCACGTAGAAATGCCGCGCTATGTTGTGCGCGACGTCGCGGAACAGTGCACAACGTTGCAACGTCACGTAGACTCTATGCCGCGCGTGCTGTTGAGGGACAATTTGTCCCCTAGTGAATACATGGCTTAACTGTAAAGTTATTTTAAAAAATGCACGGCACTGGATACCAGGAATTTTAGATAAAATGTAGTACTGAGAAACGATTGTAATCGCGCGCCGTGCGGACACGTCCGTAACGCCCGGCTCGTTGGGGCAGTCTGACGGCTTTTTTCGCTGTGTTTTGATTATATAGGTGAAATGAAGAATTTTGAATGAGTTTTTGTTTTTTTTTAAATATTTATTTTAAAAGAATAATGTCTATTCTTTTAACGTATGAAAGTTAAAAAGTTGTCAACTACGTAAAAAGGGTTGAAAAAACCACTCAAAAAAAAGAAAATATTTTTTAAAAACAGTATCTTTTAAATCATATAAATTGAGAGAAAAGTAACCAACCGATTTAAAAATTATTTTTATCGATTAAAGATAATCGTTTACTCTGTAATATTATTGAAAAAAAACAAACATTTCACAGCCCATAAAGTTATAAAAAGCCTACAAAATAGAGCAATTTTCTTTAGGTCTTAAACATCGATTTTTTATTAATTTATTGATTTATAAAATAATTTAGTTAGTGTCGTTTTAGAACAACATGTGTATTTAAGATATATGGAAGTTAATGAATAAATTTTAATTTAGTACCTTTCCATACAAAAATGTGGTACACAATGCAAGAGAAGTTATGCTCGGCGCCGTTGAATTTTGCGGGAATTGCTAGACGATCGCCTTAATGAAACTGTGGGGTCTCTGTTTTCATTCCACGCATTATTATTATATTAGAATTACAAGTGAAGTATCTAAAAATACCAATAACTACTAGAGGTTCGCTTTTGATTTCGCAGAACAAGAGTCACACAAAAATATAAGATACTTTACAGTTATATATTTCTTTACAGGATTTAGAAACTTTAGGCATCATTGCAAGAAGACGAGACGTATCTCCGGAGGGCTCATTATGGCAGAAATAAATAAAAGGAGAAATCCCAATGCGGTCGACCAATCGAATGAAAAACCAGCTGGATCACGTCACATCGAGAATCCACATTTCAGCGAAAACTGTAAAGTTTTGTTCGTGCAGACATCCCGAGCAAATCTTGAAGCACACGACCAAAAGAGCATTTACTTTGTGAGTTATGTTCCTTCAGGTTCGCTTCTTCTTGCAGCTCATCCGCTTCTTGAATTTACAAAAAGATGGCGTAAAAGTAGACATTTTATAGAGAAATCAGGACCTGCAAATTTTAAAGAAAATCCTTAAAAGTTTGGTGATAAAAAGGTGTTGGTGCTATACTCAAATTCAAATTTGTTTAATAGTTTATTAAACTCGCACAATAAACAAGCACGTCTTAGTATATAAAGACACTTTTTTGTTTACTTACAAAGATATGAAAAATATTTTACGTGTTTATTATAGTAAGGGAAAGGTTTCAACGTTATTTATTTTCAGGGGTCTGCAAAAAAGTTTGAAATTTTTTTTCTTTCTTGAATTATTATATAGTTTTTATCACCTTATTAGTGAAGTCAGGTGCACAAATATAGCAAGGTAAACATTGTTAAGCATATTAAATTATCAATTGGGCATATTGAGGATAAGAGGTTGAGCATACAAAAATTAAATATACTTTAATGGAGAAATAAATTCGAAAGTAGCCCTTACGTATTTAACTGTTTATTGCTAGGCGACAAGTTTACATTACAAGCTAATTTTGCCGTACTACTTTGAATTAGGTTAGTAATTTTTTGTTTAAAATTGTTGTGAATTTTACACACTATATTTACTAAAACCTTTTTACTACATAAAATATTATTAACGCCATTTTTGAAGGTATTGAAATAAAATAACATCTCTATAATATTTAATATTTATTAGTAGAAAATAATTCATTAGTAAGACAGACGACATTATTTATATTTTTATTGCTTCTTTAGGCCTAGCGTGGGTGCGCTCCCTAAGTCTATGTTATTAAACATTTATAATTATTGTTGGGATGTAATTAAGCCAGAAAGGAATTCTAGTAAATAATGTTGTGTGCTCAAGAATTCGTAATCAAGTCGAAGGCTGGTGTCAAAGGGTAGACCTTTACCTAATTTATGACCATTTTCATATTTTTCTGAAAACTCTCGGACGAAAGGTTGAAAAATAAACTTAATAAATTTGTTGAAAATGAAAATTCTGCCTTAACACGTGATCAATTTTAACTGAAAATAATGCTCGAAAAACTCTGAAATATTGTACTTAGATTTTTCATCTGAAAAGAGCTGTATATCTGAAAATTAAGGCAAACAAACTTCGCCTTTTGAAAATACACAGTAGGTACCTATCATTGAAATGGCAACACAATGCATGCAGCAAAAATATACTTTTAAATTTATTTTAGTTATTGGTAATTTCTACAATGTTATTGAACAATTCATTTCTCCCGTTGGCACGTACTATTCAAAAACATAAATTTAATAAACCGCAAACAACAAGAACCTCTCAAAAAAATCAAAATGGAATATATGCATATATACATGTCTATCTATACAGCATCGATACTTTAACATCTATACTAGAATATCTAAACTATACAATAACATTTACTTAAGTTTTACAGTATTTTGGAAATGGAAAGAAAATCTACAATTATCTTTAAAGTTCCAATCCAATCCAGCGAATTAATAAAGATATTCAAAAATAAGTTTATTCATCCATAATAAACAAAGCGAGAGTAAGTCAAAATAATTTTTAATAATAGAAAAAAAGTAATTATTTTGAATACTAAAAAATTATACGTATGAAGATATTCGTATACAGATATAAAAACAACATGAAAGTAGAATCATAAAAACATACTGGGCCAAATAAGTAACAACAAAATCGTTGAAAAAACTAACCAATAAAAACCAAGTTTTTATCAGGTTTCAGGCCTACTGCACACGTCGGGGTCATTACTCATTTGTATTGATTCCAATTTGAAAAAAAACAGTAAAATTTCTAAAAATCCAAAATTAAACTATAATTATTAAATTTTTTTAAACGAAAATTTGTAAGATTATTTTTACTGTCGCCACGTTTCAGCTCGATTGCATCACGGAAAAAGGGTTAAAAATAAATCCAAAGTTTTTTCGGCAGACAACAAACCGCAGACGCTACGAGTTAAAAAAAGGGAGTAAAAAAAGGTCCGAACGTAACGTGGCATATCAGAGAAAAGGTTACCAGTACTAGTACAGTTATTGCACCCACTACTTTCTTTATGTAACATAACGATGACGAATAAATCAAATCACTGTTAATTTTAAATTTATTCATATTAATTTTTAATTCATAATTGCATCATTGCCTCGGTTCTCTTAATTCATTTGGCCGCTGGCTATTTCAGAAAAACAATTAATTTGAGAGGGATGTATGTACCTATATTAGGGCTATCAACAAGTTTTCGCAAACTATCTTAATTATATTCTAAGAGTTAAGGCTTCTAAATTGTTTTGGGCAATTGTGGTACAAATGTGAATGTATGGGACGAGTATAATGTCTGCATATTGGGGACAACTTACGAACAATGATGGGGACACAGGCATAACCTCCAGGGCGTCTAGGTTAATATTATTTTAGAAAAATGAATGTTGCGGAAGATCCCATTTATATGGTACTGAACATTCCGCTGGGATAGAGGGCGCATGTGACATGGACAACGTCGTCTACGAATATGAAAGAAGAAAATGAGTAGAACTGTTGATGAGAGCACTGATTTGACAGATCGTTCAGTGGGATGTGAGTCGCGGACGATGGCCAGGTATATTCAGTTGTGAATGTCGAAGCGACGGATACCGATTGAAATAAATAAGTGCAACTTCTATGTCCTGAAACAGCAGTTCCAATTAGTTGTAATCGATAAAATCTCTGTTCCGGATAATAAATCAGTAAAAATAAAACGTGGGTCATATATTGTTGTGCACATGTATTAGAGTTCATATATTATATATACGTGGGTATATATAATATATGAACTCTAATACCGCCAAATCTAGACGTCTCTTCTTAATTTTTTTATCAGTCAGTTATTTTGTCATTATAATAATTTTGTCAGGCGTTGTTCGCTCATTATTATGTGTAATAAAGGATGATTTCAAATAGAATGTGATGTTAACCTATCTGAGTTGCAGTTTTTTTGGTCGTTAACTAATAAATAAAATATTGCTAGTAGGGGTGAGTTTTAGGGAACGTAGGCATTATTGCTTTCTCTCTTTATTGTTGCATTTCCACGGTTTGTTCCACATTACTGTTCGTTTTTAATACTTGAGAAGTTTTAATATACAGTTCGTATAGGTGATGAATGGTTTGTTTCAAAGATGTGATTAGTAAATTCGAAGTTATAACTTTCCGGAAAAGGATGTCGATCTTTTATTCTCTTACTTAGGTTTCGGTTTGGCCTATGTATTTAATGTCGCAATCTATTCTCATGCAAAAACTGACGGAAACATATTTACACTCGGGACATAAAACGAAATTCACTGAAATCTGTCTTCTGAAAATATTTATTTATTTATTTGTTTACGCCCAAGGGGCTTTTACAAGTAATAATATGAATATACAATAAATGTAACAAAATGTGTGGTTGAACATTGTAACTTAAATTTGTTAAAATAAAATACAATAAGATAAAATAAGACATAGTACTGTTTAAAAAAGGATTAATTAATTCATTGCAGGTTTAATATGAAAAATATTAGTATACAATAAATATAGTATAATTGAGCAATATATTGTAATTTCAATATCTTAAAATAAAAATCAATTTAAAAAATTAAGAAATAATTAGTAAATATTTAAAAATAAAATAAAAACAGTCAACAAAATGTAATTTAAAAATTTGATGAATAATTGACTGATTATTTATCAAATTTTTAAATTGAATTGCGATTAATAAAACATGGTTACATATACATATACAAAATACAATACATACATATACATATACATACATACAAAAACTTGAGTAAGTATAATATCTGTGATAGGTGAAATAAAATTGCATTAAAATTTTAGTTAGGATTATGTGACTTGTAGTGTAGGAATCTAAGAAATAATTTGTTTGTGATTGCATTATGAATTCAGGACGGCAGAGTGTAGAGCTTTTATTAGGGAATCTTTATATGGCTAAACTGGAATTAAAAATATCAGAGATATTCGCATAGGTATTGCCTAGCCTACGCAGTCTGGGTACAAGAGATTATACATATACTGCTGCTATGTTTCTTATGTTTTAACAAAAATTATAATATTGATATTTGTTCAAAAATGTTGCTATTGCCATTATGCAAAAATGTCTGATGGAATATGTGACTTGTAGTGTAGGAATCTAAGAAATAATTTGTTTGTGATTGCATTATGAATTCAGGACGGCAGAGTGTAGAGCTTTTATTAGGGAATCTTTATATGGCTAAACTGGAATTAAAAATATCAGAGATATGCGCATAGGTATTGCCTAGCCTATGCAGTCTGGGTACAAGAGATTATACATATACTGCTGCTATGTCTCCTATATTTTAATAAAAATTATAATATTGATATTTATTCAAAAGTGTTGCATTTGCTAAATTCTTTTCCGAGCCACATTGAATTCAAGTGAGATTACGTGGCTCTGGAGTTTTACCCATCCGCCCACTTCTCAACCTACTCGCGCCTACCTGGGTGAAATATGCCCCTTCCGTAGGCCGGTAAATTAACATAACGCCGTACCCGTTATATTCGTTGTCCGTTGGCCGTTAGCCCGCCCGTCATACATTATGTACACAATATATTTTTCTTGGTAACGGCGAGGACGGCACAAAATGGGTCACATAATTTTTAAAATGTTCGCAGACACTCAAAGTTGAAATTAAAAGTCAACCTTTTTTTACGCAACCTTAGACTAAGTATGTCTGACAAGTGAAATATGGAATTTTTCGGGCGGCAATAACCTAAATTGCTGTCATTTTCATTTCTAATTTTGGTTTTTTAGGGCTTTATGCAAATATATATTTTTTATTATACTTTCTAATCTTTGTGATGTCAGAGGTGCCGGAAGAAGATTTGATTATGATGTCATTCTTCTTGGCAGTAACTTTAGCGACAGTTTAGGTGAAGAAAATATTTTAACTGTCTAAATGAAATTATTTTGAAAATAATTTTTGATATTTAGTTGAAATCTATTATTTCATTTAGACACTTGTTAAATTATCTCTCCGAAACGTCAATGTCAATGTGCCTATATTATGAGTGATTCAGATTGATAAATTAACCATTTTTTGTTTTTTTACAAATGCTAATAATAATATTAAAACAATGCTGTAAAAACCAAAACACGGCTTAATACCCCAGAAAACACAAACCTAAAGATTTTGAAGGGCGTGAAAACCTAAAAACAACAATAATGATGATGACGAGCATCAAGATTTAATCAATCATTTGAATAATTTGCAAAAATGTACTTAATGTCGTGCAGTGGTTAAAATTGCGGGTCTAAATAATGTTATAATTTTCTGGACATTACTTCGGTTTTATACATAATTAAAAATACTTCTAAATACTCTTGACTAACTGTTAAAATCTTTAGTTTTCCAACGCAACCAAATAACGCAGCCACAGATATATTTGTCACGTCCCAGACTTAGACTATTACAGTCTAGATTATATAATAAATCATGTATAGTTGCTTACGTCATACAATCATGTCTGCAATACTTCATGGGTCTAGATCATTCCATTATGAAAGTAGTTCGGATACAGATACCGTTTTTTATAGTGAAATAATTATACAGACAAGTTATTTATGATTTTTCAAATAAGCAATTTTTAAAAACAGAGATGTGAATGCGCAATAAGTGTCATATCAATCATGAAAACTTATCTAAACGCTTGTGCTGTAAGATTTTCAATAACTTGCAGGTCTCCTGGAGTGGGGTTCGAGCCACCAACCATTAGGTAAAACTCTGAAGCACAGACAAACATGCTAAGTAAGTAATTAGTGAGTTGTGAAAAGGGTTTATTTTATTTTATTTTATTATATAAAAAAATATCTTATCAATAAACTCTAATATGTCTATAAAACTAGCTCTATTGGCTCGTAAAAAGGTTGATTTGAAAAAAAAAACAAATGTTTTGTGAGATTCGATTGTTACCATCTCTCAGATCTTATTTTGTGATTTTACGAGATACAGAAGATCTGCCCTGCTGTTAAAGTGGGGTACTTGTGAGAGGATGGATTGGGAGAGGGAGGTTACGGTTGATCCGGGCTAAGTCCCGAATTATTGTAAGATGGACGCTACACAAACCGAGAGGCAAGTCACGATATGACTCTCTAAGATGTTGTCCCTTATATGATATCCCGAAATATGAACGAGAAGGGTTCTGATTTACAAGCTTATATTATAATTCAATAAGGATATCATTGAATTGATTTTTCTGATTGACAGTCAATGATTTTAAGCCTGGGTAATTTTAATCACCGTACTAGGTAGATGCATAATTCTCCGCTGTTTTTTGAAAATTATTTTCCACGTGACGTGGCTGCGGGAGACAAATGAAATCATCGGAAATTAATTCACGATTGATTAAATAGTGACTAATAATTTTAACACTAATTAAATTCAACACTATTCTTGAATTCCCACTATTTCGTAATTTATCACTCGTTTATGAACACTTTATTATCACTTGGTAACACTAAAAAAAAGAAAATCACATGTAAGTAGTCGAAATTATTTAAATTGCCAGTTAGGTACTTCGCTCGATTATTTCGCTTAATATCTGTTGCTCCGATTATCTCACGACTGGTCAACCTAGCCGACGTTCCGTGGCTGATATTGCACCGATAGAAATATTAAAACAAAGTCAATCAACGAAGCTGTCGGCACGTTTTATATACGCAATACGTTGGTTTTTCGAACTCTCGAAAGTGTTTACGATCTTTTTGTTAAAATTTTTTATTTAAAAATGATAACTTTGTTACTTTCACTATTTGTTTATAACAATTTGATGGCCTGTGGAGTAAGGTGGAGATTAGAGTTCGGCAGATATGTGGGCGTAGTCGTTAGGCGCAGAAGATGAGACGTTATAGATGGAGTTTGAATATTGATTACATTTTTGTTACTATTAATCGCTTTATTTTCTAAATATCTAGTTTCTTTTCTTTTTATATATGTTTATTAAATCTACGCTATTACTGTCAAAACGATGACCTTCAGTTCTCGTGCGGTCCGCCATTCATGAATTGATGTAAATTTTTTTATTCCTCTCAAGTGTTCTTCGATCCTGACTCTATCATTATTCCAGTCTACATCGAACAGACTGGACGAAAAACGAACAAAACGAATCTAGGCAACAAGTCCTTACGACTTGTCACCTCTGATATATTAACAAACCATTAGTAAGCGTTTTGTGACTTGTGGAGGTAGTACTGTCGCACGGGTAAGCGTCATCATCAGTCATTATAAATCTTTGCCAGTATCTATTGAAACAGCCACGAGTCAGTTGAGTTTTTTTAACGTACTTTATTATTTTACAAATCAGTATCACCAACTTTGAAGATCTCTAATTTCTTTTCGTTAATACCAATCTCGCTACCTCCTGCCCCCATTCTTACCACTCAATACCACTCTCGTCGTTTCCGTTCGCTAATAGTTTCTTCGCCAAAAAGATCTTTGCAGCTTTTCACCCTTTCTCGAAATTGTACAGCGTATGTATGACTTTTGATGCACATTTTACTTTCTTATAAAAAATTATATTGCGACAAATGTCAATTAAACGTCAAATTCAAAAAAAAAAAAACCTAGCGAAAAAACATAAATCTAATACTTTATTTTATAAAGCGCTAAAATAGAATATATATGTTTGTTTACACCTAATTAGGTTTTCGTGCTCATTTTTAAAAGGGCAAAGTAAAGTAAAGTAATTTTTTTACGCATAGTATCTTCGTTTTAACATTATTTAAAAATGTAAAACTATTGTACGAAATAAACAGAAAACATAGTATTTGTGTGCCTCAAGTATCGTACTAATGAAATTATTTCTTTCAGTTAATCGTAGGTATAAGAAGATGCGTCACAAAAGATGGGGGAGACCTGGCGCTAGCTATGATAGCGACCAGTAAGGTCGCTATATGTCAGCACTGAAATGAAGGAGGGAAGAAATATACATAAAATGCATCATTTATAAAACACAAATCATTTTGTATACTAGTTATTTTTTACATTTTTAATAATTCTACTCAAAAACTATTTCACTACATTTATATTTGTATATTTTTTAAACAGTTTTGAAAATTCAAAAAATAATAAAGCTATTTCTTTAATTTCGCTTCAATGTTTGGAGTTGGAGCATACAAGCATATTTGTTCATAGGTGATACGTTTTTCAAATATATATCTATACCTATAAAATTCAATGTCTGTCTGCCTGTCTGTCTGTCTGTCTATATGTTCTCTATAAAAATCCACACTTTTTGTCCGATTCGATTCAAATTTTGCATACTTATGCTTTGGGACCCGGCGGGTAACATAGGCAACATTTACCCCCTATTCTCATACCCCTTTCCCTCCCCCTGACATATTTTCAATGAAAATCTGTACCGTTTGACCGATCGGACTCAAAATTTGGAAACTAATTCTTTAGGACTCGGCGAGTAACATAGGCGATATTTCCTACCTATTCTCATACTCCTTCCTATCCTCCTGATATATTTTCGATGAAAATCTGTACCGCTTGACCGATCGGATTCGAAATTTGGAAACTTATTCTTTAGGACTCGGCGGGTAACATGGGCTATACTTCTCCCTCCCCTTTTACCTTTTTTCCTCCCCCTGATATATTTTCAATGCAAATCTATACCGTTCAAATCAAACCTTTGTTTCCCCCCACAAATACATTTTCAACTTAATCTTTAACCCGTGCAACGCCGGGAACGAACAGCTAGTAAAATATATAATATGGCTCAAATACGCTCATATCAACGAAAATGCCGTTTTTGTGGTTTTGTATCCGAAAAAATACTTGTTTCAATGATGACTATATATTTTACGCTAGCTGTATATGGCTATAGCTATAACTTTATGATATTTTTTGGAAAATCACATTTTGTTTTCGAAAAATCCCAACATCTGTCGAAAAGTCACAACATTAACGTGTTAAAATAAAATTGTCTACTTTCACATATATAAATACCTAGCTAAAATACTAATTCATACATTTAGTTCCCATCTTCATATACGAAATACAGTGTAAAGCAAACAATTAATATAAAAAAATGACAGTTTAAAATATCCATATTATAATTGCTCCAAAAACGGTGCATGCAATGCGCAACTCTCCCACTGGCAGTTAAATAACGAAAAAAGCCAATTCATTAGATTTAGCTAATTTAATTAATTTAAATGCATATTATTTATAATATTAATCGCTAAAATATTCTATCACCTATAATTTCATTCATTGTCATGATAAATGCTCGTATCCACGAAAAAACTAATTGAGGGTCTCAAAACAAAAGCTGCTACAATTAAATTCGACGAAAATACAGGTAAATTCATATTTTAAAATAGAGATATGAATACGGAATACGTATTGCATCAATATTTTACTACTTGCAAACAAAGCTAAATGCTTGGGCTATCAAAATAGGACCAACTTGCTGGTGTCCCGGGCTAGAACCACCGACCACCAGATCACTAGGCGAGCGTCATGACCACTACTGAAAATGAATATCTGGCAATACTGAAAGTTTTTGTGAAAGATAACTGCTTATGATGATAAAATATTTTATATGAATATTTAAGAATCACACAAATTTTAAAATGATTTAACAAATACGTTTGTATAAATTTTGTCAATTGTGACGTTTTTGCTTCTGAACCCTTCAATTGTACTCCCATGAGTTTTTTTCTAATTCGGAAAGAATTCAATATTTTTTCGAACAATGCTCGATGATCCGTGCCACTGCTTTTGCGAGGAATTCTTTACAGGAGGTTCACTATCCAGAAAATACAGTGCACGCTTTGGGGTATTTATTACATGCGATGGCAGAGGGGTACATCACGGACCCCTGCGTGCTACAAAACCCCGGCTTCTCACTCGTACAGTGGAATGCGAGGTTTCTTCCGCCAGCTGCAGACAGGTAGGATGAACTATATTTTATGATCCATATTTCTGCGTGAAATAAATGACTCCCTACTGTAAAATTATACCAAATATGAATTTGGTACGATGCATTTGTACAAATACAATATATATTTTTATAAATAGACATGTGAAAATAATCCAAACGCTTGTGCTATTAAAATAGGATAAACTTGCAGGTGTCCTAGAAAGGAGCCTTAACCACCGACCTCTGCGAGAGTCATAACCACTGCACCAACAAGCTACTCAGATATAAACTATACAGATATAAAAAACTACGAATCGTATACTATATAAAAATAACAAAGGAAGTAATTAGATGGAGAACCGAAGTTGCCGATGTCAGTGATACCAGATAGGTACTACGAATATTGTTTTGTAACTTGTGCAGTGAAGTGGAGGCCTTGGACAAATAAAAGAAGTATCGGAAGGCCACCAAAGAGATGGACCGACGACATTTTGTCAATTGCTGGTGGCGCCTGGATGCGGTGGGGTCAAGAGAGATGAGTAGAAGAAGCTGGAAGAGGTCTCATCCAGCAGTGGTGAGAAGAAAGAAAATAAAAATAATATTTGGTATAGTGAGTCCGTGTTCAGAAAACAACAACGTAAGATTTTGGTAAAAATGGTTAAGGATTCAGGATAAAAAGCCTTCGAGAATGAGTAATGATATTTAAGAGAAATGTCGGGAGTTCAAATCTTCTTTTCGGGACAATTTAATGTGGGTTTCCCCAGAAAATGTCATTTTTACATGTATATTTTATTTTTATTTTTTTCTCAACCTAATTTTTTTTTCATATTTCTATATACATATACGCTATAAAATAATCCGATATTACTCTAATACAAAGTTTATAACTGCTTAGCACGACATTTTACTAAGATAGATTACTAATTTACTAAGTAGCCTGCACACGTTACAAAACATAAAGTTTTATAAAATAAATTTTATTCGTAATAAGCTTTTCTTTTTTTGCACGTGGATTATCCTAATAAAAATATATTTGACTGTGGTGTTTAAGGGAGCGTAACTTTGAAATTTCTCATTAAATTCTAAGGGTATGTTTTCAGGGTAATTGAGGGTAGTGATATCCGCCACTGCACATTTGAAAAAGGTTAATTAGGACGAAAGCGGAAGGAAAGACGTGGTGTTAAGAATACATATTACATTTCAGCACTAAACAAGCAAGGATGAGATTTCCTACCTGCACATGTAAGTATTTAGGTATTCTGCTTTCATTTAATTTAACTTAATTTAAAAACATATCATAGCTAGGTTAATCAAATTCATTATCATTATCTTGATTTTTAATGCCTGCAAACTTATATTGATTTATAATAATGAAAGCACATGCTGGGTATTTAATCATTTTTATATTTAATTATTTAGTATACATAAAAAGCTTATCGCTTTGTCAATTACAAAAGCTAATTAATATAGGGTTATGCAGTGTATTAATGAAAGTAACTAATCAGACTTTTCTTTATTGCTCAATCATACTTTTGTTAATTAATTATCAGCGTATTTAAAATGCATACTTTTAATTATCGTAATGTTATTAGTAGATTATTTTCTATTATAAACGTAATTCACATTAAATTATATATTACAAATTCAATATTTTTTCATGTTTTAATTGTAAAATCAATAAATTTCAGGATAAATAAAATAAATAAAAAAATTAACCATTATTTTCACACCAATGTTTATGGAATATTTTCTTTATTTATGTTAATAAGCTTAATATTTTCATTATCAGTGTAAGTATTAATAAATGTTTAAATTGTTTGTGTTAGTGATGTTATTTAAAATAAAATAAACAATCAGTTTGTTTTAATTCAAAATATGTAGTATTTCAACATTGTAATATACACATAATATGACTTATTAATTACAACTACAGTTTCGAGAGAAGCAGTCCCTCTCATCATCAGGTCATACTGTGTTTGTATAGCAAAGTAAAAATAATACATATTTTAAATTAAAATATTGCACCACGTAATAACTGCCAAATATTTCAATAAAATCAATTTATTTTATTAATTTTATACTTTAATAAATAATGAAGTAACTTTAAAAATAATAGTGTTAATTATATAATAAATAATTTAATTAACGACTGGAATATAAGTACTCTTCTGTCACTATAATGAGACTCCAATTTCCTCATTTCGGTATTGGTCTGGCCAGTATTAAATCTGGAGGGATAGAGGCGATGGTCTTGGCTGGATTGGACTTCACTAAGATGGAGATCCACCAATCCTTGTTCTCCTCATTAATCCTTTTTTATTCCTGATTTAAATCCCTCTCCGCCTACCTTCATTTTAATATGCCTAGCGACATCTGTTGTCCTGTATGGACGCGACCGCTATAACTAATTTTATTCCTACCGCGTCTATTACACCGCATCGCTTACTTCTAAATTGTCTTCGAGTAAAGAAGCTACTCTGTAACACCGCATCCTTTATGATCTACGCGTGAAGAATCCGAATTTGTACCGCATCTATTAAAAATAAATATCATTTTGTGGACCCGCATAATAATAAACACTTTATATTTGAAATAATCCGCAGCCGTGGATTTGTCATCTCGGTATATCAATAACTAATTGGCGATTCGAGTGGAGTTTTTTGTGTCTGCGGTTGGCCAGGAACATCTGCGATTGTCGTTTCTGTTTTTTCTTCATCTGCCAATCAACCCCCATCATCTCGTCAATTTTGAATTCCAGCAAATGAACGATTCTCGCGCATGAAAAATTCTCAATGAAACTTTATACGTAATTATAATAACCGCATTTATTTATTACAAACCGCTACACCAGGTATAATGATTATTTTCCCTGTACTTTAAACTTGTAATTTTCTATCTTGTCTCAAATTTGCATTGTGGTCTTTTAATTACCCATTACTGGGTCATCGTTGTCTACTACTCTAGCTACTGCACTCGTACAACATGCCTCTAGTGGTGTAACATGCAGCCAGACCTCAATTATTTATTGAGCATGTTTGAAGCATCTTGTCGATGGTCGCTATTCGCCCTCAATATTCCCAAAGACCACCACGTTCTTCAAGTTCTCTTCACCCCTTCTGGCAATACGCCAAAGTTTTGAAGAATTATTCATAGCGTGCAAAGTTTTTCTATGTAAAATAAACAAATATGATATCACAAAGCGTCTAAGGTATAAGTCGATTTAGATTTTTTTCAACTCTAAACATAGCCTTATATGTAAAGCACAGTACTTCAAATACAAGATATTATTATTTTCTCTACTGTCGCTAAACACGGAAGTAGATTATTACAGTTTGTATTTTATCATAAATATCTTTTTGTCATTTCCACGAATCCATTAGATATAATATAACATGTTATTTGTGAATCAAATTCATATCGAAACTCAAAAAATACTGCTAAAGCAGAGAAGAAAGAAAAATAGATACATTTATAAAAATTTGCAAAAACAATGTTTCTGAGAAAGTTTCCTTCACTAAAGTTAACGACAGTTAAAATTAAAAAAATGTACTTATGATTACTTTGGTTCCAAAATTCCTGTAAATAATTTTTTTTCAGAATATTTTGAGAGTATTTAAATTGATCTGTACAACATGAAAAGACTTTATGAAGGACAGTATGAAAGAATATTTAGTATATTTAGAATAAGCCCTGTATAAGCCGCGAACTGTTGAGTTTCCAGAATCCTGCATATCATTATAGGGCGTCTTTTATTTCAGCTAAAACCCCTGGTTTATTTCTCATAATTATTTTTAGTCCCTTGTAGCCTCAAAAAGTAACAATCTCCGAGGTTAACGAAATAATAAAATCTGTCTGAATTTATAATTGCCTTACTTTGAGAAACGTAAAAAAATATTTGTATCGAGTGCGTTTTTTTTGGTCAAATTTATTAATATCTAATGGTAAGTCGAAATGATGTAAGTGATAATCTAAAATTAATAATATTTATGTGATATACACAAATGCCCATTTATTGATTATAAGCAGCCCACGGCTTCTAAGGGAATTCAATGTACGTTTGCATGCTTGCATATAATATGATAGAAGATCTATATTCACAATTTATAACATCATTTTTAATTCAGTTATTTCAGTATTTAGCTTGGCTTATAGTAACGAATAAAAAGAGTTATTACGATGGCGTAATAACAAAATAAGTACTCACATAAAAACATCCAGATTACTTAAGTAGGTATTGGAGTACAGAGATATTGCGACGAAATAATATTGTGTGTGAAATAAAATTTGATTGAAACTGATTAATACGCCAATACTGCAAAACTGTTGGGTATTAAAAAAAAAGTATTACTGCACCATCGTGTACGTAGGCATAAAAGCGATGGATTTAATTTCTGCTTCCTGCCATGGGTTTTAAATGACAAGTATTTAATATTTTTGATATTTACCGCGTTAAAATTGTGGTTGAACATAATTATTAATTTTAATCAACTAAAAACATCGCGTAAACCGTTTGGAGTATCTTTACCTCTAACGTTTACGATACCTTTGTAAATTGGTCAGGACGGACTTGCAGTATGCGTTGGCCTGTATAAAGTTTTAAGTTAATTATTAATTATTAACCAATTTCACTTATCTCTAATAATCCACATTCCCATCGATGAAATATTAAATTAATTATACCACATATATTCACCACTATTTTCCGATATTCCAAAATTGCACGAGTCGTAAATGCAAATGAATTAAGTTATTACACGGGCATAAATAAATATTTCCCGTCTATTACGGGGTAACGATAACCGTATAAGACCGACTGTAGTAAACCCACATCTTGTCTATTTTAGAGTGTTGGATATAACAATCACCAAAATAATAATATTGTTATTTTCAGGAAAGGCCTTTCAAAACAGGACAAATAAAATACTTAAAATTGTTTCGAATAAAAACTCATTGGGCGTAAGTATGTGGGGAATGTACGAATATTATTTTAGCTGACCGGTCGAAAATGTTTTTGGGGGACACCACGACTTTAGAATTGCGGAGCTTTTAACTCGAAGCGTTACCAACAGCAGTTATGTCAGGTGAGCAATTATTCTAATTCAAAACTTCAAAACTAGTGGAATAAAGTCACCAACTTAAACAATGAACAAATTCCAAGCTCATGTTAATGTTCAATATTCCATTATTTAAATTACTAAAAAATTCCTGACATGGATCCTTTATATTCAGAATAATTTTGTTTGCATGTTCCAATAACACAATTACTGGATTTTTTTCACTGAGGAATATTCATCAATAAAGACTTCCATACAAGCTTACCATATTAATAGTTTCGTCTTTATGCGACATCTTTTATTTATCGTAATTAATAATTATCTATCTGTGGACTAAATCCAGTAATTGTGTTATAGAACATACTAATAAAATTATTGTTACCACCCCCGTTGATGGAGATCGATAAAAATGAACCGAAATTTGTCCACGCGAGAGTCGAACCGTGTAATGGAACCTCCCGCCCGCCCCTCCCGCCCATCCCTCAGAGCCGGTGGTATTGGAAAGGCATATATTCCAAGTGCGGAAAGCTGAAGGGAATAAAAGACACTTCGTATAATATTTATGAAAGTGCGGGCTTGTGTGCGCAAACTGTGACTCCGTTTTTATTTTGATACGAGGAGAACCTCACAAGGAATACAAATCCTCGCATTCTGTCTCGTGGCTTCTTTTAAATTGTTACAGTCTTATATTTGTCATTTCGTCAGTTTAAAAAGGCGCGAGAGAAGATAAACACCTTAATAATAATTTAATATGTAGGTATGCTATTAGAATATGTTCTTACGTTAGAATTGGTGATCGTTGCATTATGTAGAGTGATCACTTAATCTATCTAGATATTTCGAAAAAATCGATTTTTAAATTTTTGCAATTTCTAAGGTCTGAATTGAATTGAATTGTGGTGTAAATTTCAAGCAAAAATTAAAAAATAACAAAGTTATTGCTGATAATAGTGGCATCCCTTTGTTGATTACGCGCCGCACTACACGCATTTTTACTAGCTGCCAGTCGGGCTCTTTCATAATAGAAACGTTAGACCTGTTTCTATTATGTTAATGAAGAGTGCTCGATAACATAGGCATTCTAAGCAAGGTGGACGACTTATATTATGTACATAGAATCGATGATTTTCGCGTATTATTCATTGCTCAATTTTCAAACGCTTTTTACTCGAAACTATGTTTTGAAATTATAATTGATATAAATTAACTTTGTTAAAACCACTTATTTATTGAAAAAATTCAACATGTTTCGATTTTTTTTTTCTTTCAATAAATAAGTGGTTTTAACAAAGTTAATTTATATCAATTATAATTATGTTACCACAAAATAAATTTGCTACATTTGAAGAAGAAGTATGTTTTGAAAATTGGTGGCCAAAATATCTCGGCAACCACAAAACCGATCAACTTGAAATTTCTCGTGGTTATTCTATACATAATTATCTAGTCTTCGTCGTAAGATTTTTTTTAAGTGACTTTTTATCGGCAAAATAAACACGAATTTAAAAAAAACTCTATATTAAATTCAAACGCCCGCCAATTTGTCAAAAATTCATATTTTCAAAAACTAGTCAATTTTTCAACAACAATAGTGTCAATTTTGATAATATTTTTGTTTTTTGTATTCTGATGATTACAGATGAAATGGGAGAGGTCACCGCGGAGGACCTTTTTTTCCCGGCAGTCGACAGAACCCAAGAATTTTCCGCCAATGTAAAATATTTTTAAATTAAAAAAATTAAAATATTTTAAAAATAATGTACTTTCATGTAGAAATGATACCAATACATATAAGTTTTCTTTAAAAAAATCACAAAAATTGCCTTTTTTCGCGCTTCGTATGTAGGTATTCCCCCTTAAGCCAGCTCATACAGGTTGTAAGCTTAGGGCCATCGTATAAAAATGACTTCCACACACTATTCTCATATTCAAGCATCGTCTCAGTGAGATATCTATAAATTTTTTAAAAATTAAACACCTTAATGTACAATCTATTATTTTCTTCATAATCTATACACAAATCTATTTTTACAGTCATTTTGCAAAACTGTTTGTGCATTTGTACGAAAGAATACATTACAGTTAATTTATGTTAGGACAGTATTAATTAAAAGCCCTTAAAAAATAATATAATACAAAATTAAAATAACAAAAATTAAGTTATTACTATTTACATCCTTTCTTTTAAGTCGTGGCGTCTACTTGCTTGCCGGCTTGCCGTTGAGAAAACTTTGGATTGATTTTTAACCCTTTTCCCATGACCCAATCGAGCTGAAACTTTGCAAGTAGACTCGTGACGACGATCAAGAAGATCTATCAAATTTTCGTTAAAAAAATAATAATTATAGTATAATTTCAGATTTTTAGAAATTTTAATAGTTTTTTCAAATTGGAATCTTTACAAAAGTTTGATTACTAGCAGCGGCGGCCCGATAACGTCGCGGAATATTTTCTAAATTTGAATTACTCCGTCGGTTTACATAATAGGTACTTCACTATGAATTTCGAAAATCTAAATTGACTGACAAATATTTTTAGAATTTAATCTTCAAAGCATTCTATCAAAGCTCAAAACATATGACATTTTAGAAATATATTAAATTACTGTAAGTTTAATGTTATGTTATATGTTTTAATTCGTCTTTAATTGTTGTTATATTTTACAAAGAAAGGGAGTATAATAAAAACTTGGTTTTTATGGGTTACTTTTTTTTTAACAGTATACTATAGTATTTATTTGATTAATATATAAATAAAACACTTGTTTAAGACCACTTTTGAGATTATAGTACTTCTTTAATAATTTTTCTATATTCATATATGTACGGCAATTATTGACATCATATACATCGTTCCCTTATCCTAGAAGGGTCGGGGACCCAAATAATTGACGAGGCCTTCCATCTTCCACCGTACTAGTTAACCAATGAATGCTCGTTGCATCATAGTAAAATCTTTATTGCTATTAAATTTTCAAAAATTCAGAAAACAAAGACTGACATAATAATTTTCGAAAATATATTAATGTTAAGTATAATTTAATGTGTTTGTAAATAAAAATAATCAAGTTGCACCACAAAGTAGGTAACTGCTAAATCAATCAATAATATCAAAATATATATTTATATTCCAAATTCTTTGCAATTGCCACTGGCCGCCTCAAGAATTTTCAATGCACATCCTTGTAGTTGCTTCTCTAGCATTTGAATGACGTGTCCAAGCCAACTTAATTGAGATCTTTCACAGATACACTACTTTTTCATCTCTCCCGATTGCGACAAATGGCAGCTGTTGGATAGAGTTGGGACTTATATTCTTATATTATCTTATATATCTCGTATTCTCCTAAAATTAAATTAAGTTAAAGTGTCAAGGAGTTAAATACAGAGTCGATAAAAATCGAGTAACTTTGTTATGTGGGATAGAATAGTTTCTATTTTATTTCATCCAAGGCGTAGAGAAAAAATACAAAAATATTTTTTTTCATTAATTTTCTTTATCGAAGGCGTAATTTTCAAAATTTTCCTCATTTAACTCTAAATCATTTTTTAAATAAACAAACAAAAAATCAATACTGACTTACATTTTCACAGCAAATAAACTAAAGTTTTATCTGGCATTTTATTTAAATTTAAATTAAGTGCTGCTTTTCCTTCATGTTCGAAAAATCCTTTTTTTCATCAATATTAATCATTGTTTTACGAAGGTATTTGCCTTGTACCAGGTTCCTGTTCAAATTTAATATAAATTGCCAATTAAGGGAATTAATGGCGTTCATCTTTTATAATAAATTGTGATGAATTGGTGAAATTGGCGAAACCGGGTAACAATCGCTTTAATGGCAGCTTTATCGTGTGTTTCATTGAGAAATAACATAGCCATCTGTACTCGTTAAAACCTCAAGCGTGTGTTCACGTTTAGAGCACATCTTTATTATTTCTTAAATATACTTTTATTTTCTTTGAACTGAATTTTAGCATTCGCTTAAATTAAGCCTAAAATATAAATATATGACAAAGAATTCTGTGAGAGAGATAAGATATAACAGTCAACTTTAGACTATTTTTCATTATAATGAATAAGTATAAAATACTCGGTAACAAAGGGGCAATAAATTAAGATTTTAATAAATATTCTTTTGTTACTTTTTTTGAAAAGTTGTAACTAGTCTATATTGTTTGTTTATAATATAAACGGGTTGCTCTATGATTGAAAATTGTCTATAATTTATCTTCTTAATAATTCTAGAATATAAAAATAGTAAAATGTAAAATAAAATCGAGAGCAGGTAGCATCCGTGTAACATATTTGACTTAACGCAATATAATTGTTGATATGAAAAAATATTTATTCGGTTGAATTATGAAAAATACTGCCACCGGGAACACGTGTACGAACACGCTGAGATCGAGCTTAGTACGCGGAAGAAGCAAACGGATCGAGTTTGAAAAATGATGATGAAGCAAGATACACCAGTCATCAGAAATACAAAATGCTAACGCGACGCTTTAGCCGTTTGGGAATTTTGCGGATGGCACAATCTCACGCAGACAAAGGAATGTAAATATGCTGACGGCTCCCTTTTCATACAAGTTTTGGTATACGTCTCGTCACCAAAATTGGGATATAAAAGACGCAGTGGCGAAGTCCCGAGTTAGTTCGTTTCCCTACATCGTAACCACAACGACACGTGGCTCGGTGACTGCTACCCGTAGCACCATTTCGCTACTTAGCACGTCACTATACGACACGACCGATCTCCAGTCTACCGCTGCAACGCTATCGTCTTTATTGCTTCACGGCCCTCGCAATAAACATCGGCGGCCAATAACTCCAATAACGTGCAGTACATCATCCTCATCAACCTCACCGCGATACGCCGCTTACATCCGTCGTCCACCAGCAACTCCAACTTCCCGACACTGGTCTCTACAGGATAAGCACCTCTGCAGTCTCGCCGGGTGCAAATAAAATTCATAAAACTGACTTTCTTTTCATCAGCTGTTCCCTGTACATCATCTATTAAATAGTGGCGGATTCGTGGACCTTGCACCCCTACAAATCATTTGTGAAATAGAAAAAATAGTATCATTGAAAGATTTGGCAGATACTTCGTGGTGCAACATTATAATTTCAAATATGTTTTAATATACTTTGTAATACACACACAATATGAGTTATTAATTTACAACTATAGTTTCGAGAGGAGCAGTCCCTCTCATCATCAGGTATAGATAATAACTGTTATTATCTATACCTGATGATGAGAGGGACTGCTCCTCTCGAAACTATAGTTGTAAATTAATAACTCATATTGTGTGTGTATTACAAAGTATATTAAAACATATTTGAAATTAGAAAAAATAGTTTTAATATCTTTGAGGCGGCATAGAATTTGAACTGTATTTTTATTTTAATACTTACTGAATATTTTTATTTTAATTCTTATTTTGAGGTGACTAAACATGTGTGAGAGAAAAGCTACCAGAAACGCGTAATTATTATTTACACCGACATTATTAAAGTAGGATTACAAGAAGTCACAAAAATATAATGACTCAGCGCCATAACGGCGCGGAGACGAAGGTTGCTGCATTCTACTACCTGAATGGTAACCTTATACCGCCCTACCAGGTACATCCTTACTTTCATTTAGTAATTTGTAAATATTTGATTCCTAATTCATGGAATAATTTGATGACTTGACGTGTGACGCGTTAATTTGGTCAGAAGATGTATTTTATTTTATTAAATAAACGGCGTAACAAATAAAGCGCACAATTCGTTACACTAATTCAACACTTCGACACATTCGAGTGCAGTATTTCCAATAAACCTTTAAAAATCTATAACTGAATAGTTGTCGCCCTCAATTAGTAACGTTTCATTTGAACTAGTTATGTGTAATTGTAATAGGATATACATTTGTTCAGGAAAACTAGAGCTTCCAGGCAGTAAAAATGATAGCTACATAATTATGGTACAGAGAGAGAATAAATTTGCTGAAATTCGGGATAATATCCCGAATATATATTTATAAATAGATTCTAGACCTCTCGATCAAATGTCAAAGAATAAGCAAATTATAAAAAGATACTAACATTACAGCAAGTTACAGTCTGTTCAAACCTTTAATAGGGACGATTTACGTACGGATGTTTACAAATAAATATTTTTTAATAAATGTATATTTTAAAAAATAATTATTAAGTATCTATTTATGCGACAACATTTAAAACATACAAAACAAAATACGTGCATTACTGCCTTCAAAAATGTTCAAGCAACCCTAATATCAATAGTAATGGAGACATTTAATATCACAGTTTGCATTTTTTTTACAATATTTCTGAATTATTTTTTACAAAAAGTAGAACTATTATTATTACGGAAGTGGCGTTCAGTGAGAACAATAAGCATGATTTTTATTGAAATATACAGGGTTCCTGTATATTTCAATATACTTTATTTCTGCCTTCATTATGAGTCGAAAATCTTCAAGCAACCATGACCTAATATCAATTGTAATGGGGATATAGGTACGACACCAAAGTTTGCATTTTTTTTCAATATTTCTGATATATTTTTTGTAAAACGTTGGACAATCATTATAGTAACTTATATCGAGTATGAAAAATTTATTGCCTTTAATACAAGTCAAATAAAATAATAAGAACCCTTAAATTTCAATTGGAATTTCTGCAGGGTTTTTATCATTTTATTTAACTTGTATTGAAACGAATGAATTTTTCGTAATCGATATAAGTCACTTTAATAAAAGTCCAACGTTTCACAAAAAATAAGTCATAAAATATTGAAAAAAATGCAACATTTTCGACTCATGATCAAAGCAGGAATATAGTCCTGCGAGGTTATTAATGTTTTACAAATAACCCTTTATATTTCAATAAAAATCATGCTTATTGTTCTCACTGAACCCCCCTTCTATAACGATAGTTCAACTTCTTTGTAAAAAATAATTCAGAAATATTGTATTAAAAAAATGCAAACGGCAGGTCGTGGCCAAAAACTTCGTTTTTAGTGTCTTACACAAAATCAATAGTTTGTGAATTTTTGTATTTTTTTACGAATGTAAATTTAGAATTATTATGATAAAATCATACTAGAATAATTTTTTTTTTTTTTTTTTTTTTTAAAAAAATAGAGATGTGAACACGGAATACGTGTCACATCAATATTCTTACTATTTTCAAACTAAGCTAAGCGCTTGTACTATGAAAATAGGACTAACTTGCTAGTCTGGAGTGAGGATCGAACCCGCAACCTTTGGATCACGAGGCAAGTGTCCTAACCACAAGACCAACAAGCTAATTAAGATTTAATGTTCAATATTATTTAAATGATATATTTTTACATTTTTTGATTATTTTAAAACGCTTTTTATTTATATTCAGATATGATTTTATATAACATACTGTATTAAATCCCGCAATTTGAGTTTTCAACAATTATTTAAATTACTATATTAAAATAAAAATTTCAACGTTCACACAACAACAAAAAAATTCAAAATTCAAAAATATGTAATAGGTAAAAAATGACGCAATTTATAATCTACCTACGGTAAGGAGTAATGTAATTAAATTAAAAAATTTTTTTTATGTGAATCAAAAATGGTCTGAAATATCACGAAGAGCCATTTTTATCAATTATTTTTCAAGCGACACGAGGCCGCTCTCAAATATTCATTCCGCGGCGTCTCAAGTCTCTCGACCCACTTTCCGGAGGCTTCAGGCCCTGCTGCATCTTCACGGTCCTGTGCAGCATCCCAACACGAGATGCTCTCCCTGGATCCAGAACGGAGAGTACCGAAACAGAGACATAAATCCAGTTATCTAATAATGTTCTCCGCTTGTCTGGCGAATTTGTATTTTCATCTGTTTCAAATTTAGCGAAGGAAACAAAATAACGCGATAACGCACAAGTACACGTCGTCTTATCGGATATACCGGAACACAAATCAGATCTGTACTTCCGACTTTAAGTACATGTATAGCGTTGGCACAACTGGAATTGGACATAGTTACGCAGAAAGCGACCAACCCACAAAATGCTAAAAATGAGTTATATACGGTTTTGGACAGTTCACTACGATATCTTTATGTGCTGAAATCGTCCAAGGTCTAAGTGCTATTGTCTCGTGACCGCCGGGCGCCGGCCGCGAAATAATTTTGATTGGTCGAAACTGATATCCGACGTATTCTGCGCCAACCGCTAGCCAGGATTTAAGCTTTTGAAAAATTCGCCCAGTGACAGTTGGAAGGCGTGTGTGCCGGTATCCTTTTCTTATGAGAACTGAAATTCTATTTTTTCGTCTGATATCCTTTTGGAATAGACGGATTGGTCTGTTCTGGATTCGACGGAGTCGGGAGAATTGGAGATAGGATCTGCACTCGACATTCTAGAAAAACGCTGTAAGTACAATTTGTCAGCTGTGTATGTAGTTGGCTTTGGCCCAGTGTATCTCGGGTGTCAGAATATCAATCATTATCGGCGGAGATTGCGAACAAAAATATTTCTTTCTTAATCCCGACCCGCGTGCGGTGGTGGCGATTTTTTTGTAAATTTAGTATTTTTCTAACCCACATCACGGCCACCACCGTTAAATTAACTCATAGAATTTTCAAGTGGTTTTAAATTAATAAATCATTGACAAACTAAAATATAAATTAAGAACATCCATGTGGCATGGATGCATTATGCGACTTTTTAATTCTACTGTTGCTACACAATGATTATTTTGTAGAAAACATCCAAGTGGGTTGAACGTTTTCTACGCCTCGGATAGTATTGTTTGTAGTAAGGAATAAGACATTTTGTTTATACATATAAAATGTGGCACGTAATTTAAATATATACAACTTCCAAAAATTAGTAGACATGGTATATTCTATCATGGGTGGAAATGGCGAACGTTACATTGTGTAAAGTGATCACTTAAGCCAGCCGTACGATAGGTCGTGAGCTCTATGTACACCCAAAAGACTTCTATACCTACTTTCCCACAGCAAAAATACAGTTTTGTCTCTGTGAGATATCTATAATATACATTAATTGATTAATGATGTCTCTGTGACAAAAATCCAGCACTGTTCTGAAAAATTTGAACACACTCATAATATTCTGAACCACGTTCATCATGAACTAGAATTGCCCTCAATGACAGTTCTCGGTCATCGGATAAACAGTTTAAAACAGATTTGTATAAAATAAATTAATTAACAAATTAACAGCAATAACAGCGCCCGGAGCATATGCAATTTTCATAACACCATTTTCAAACTTGGTCTCGTCACATATAAGAATTGCTATCGGTTAAATATCTTTTGATCGGAGAATCGTCACCTCACGATGTGAAAATATTTCCGTTTCATGATGCGCGCGCCTTTCGTTGTATCCTGAAATTTCATTAAAAAATCCAAGCGTGAACATAGTTTGCACACGCAAGCCTTTAAAAATTGGGCACACAGATTTGCAGCATACAAAACGATTTGTTGTGGAGAATTACAAAATGCTATGTATTATAGAATTTTAAAATTAATACATTTTGTTTTTTTTGTATTAAAAAATATATTTCATCACATTCACATATAGTCCGTCTAACTTATCTGAAGAATGGCCAAATTTGGAACTAACGACGCCATATTGGATTATCTACAGCTGACAGACCTTTGACAGACTTTGTTTACAGAGGGGTTCACGACTGTTTCGATAGTTTTTTAAGAAAATTTTAGACTGTCACCATGCCAAAAACCATTAAAAGCGGTGTTCGGGAAATAATCTTGAAAATGCACACGTTTTTTGAAGAAGAACAACGTCTAAAAGCCCCAATTATACCGTTTGATTTTGTTCATAGATGAATTGCCGCCAATTGCCGCCGCTTCAGGTTAGTGCTGCCATGCAGTTATAATGATTTTCCCATACTTAGTTTTTTATTGTACTATTATACAATTTCTTCAGGTATTTCTGAATCGGCAATTTACAAAATAGTTAAAGAAGGTAAAGCGGCCGTGGAAATGGGCATTAAAATATCTACACCCGGAAAAAAAGAAAAAGGATAAGTGGAAAAATTGATATTGATAACTTTGATTTGGGAGTCATCAGGCGAAAGGTACACGATTTTTATGCTTTTTAAGAAAGAGTTACCTACATTAAGTAAATTGCAAAAGGTATTGAAAGAAAACCTAATTTTTCAAGGATATCGTGAGATATAACGTAAATTACTGCATAAGCTAGGTTTTCGTTTTCGGAAGACTAAAAGTAACCGTAAGGTGCTTATAGAACGCAATGATATAATTAATATGTGCCATGAGAGCAAAATTATTGTATGAGTTAATGAAGAATGAAACTTCTTTGAATCGGCAGCCAGTCATACATCTAGATGAAACATACAGCAGACAAATGTTGGCAAAGATGTCGAAGGTGTATTTAAACCAGGATCTAAAGGTCAGTGCTTCATAATTGTCAATGCAGGAGGGGAAACTAACGTGTTCATTTGTATAAACATCTTTTTTTCAAAAATAAACTTTTTTATTTATGCACATTAAAGACTGGTTGCATCAACTTACTTTATAGCAATAGTTCATTTAAAGCATAGATTTTTACGAGAGCGAGTTGTTTGATGGGTGGAAAACGCAAAATATCTATGCTTTGAACGAAAGATATAAACCAAGTTGATACAACGGCCCTAAACCGATTGATATTCTTAGGTATTACTGAGTTAAACGTGGAGGTCAGATCATTAGGTATGAGACACCGAATAAAACCGGCGCCACACTGCGCGGATCTTCCGCCGCATCTCTTCTGTCGCGGAACATCGCTACATTTCTTTCCATACAATATGCGCTTATTAAACACACTACGCGGATGATCGGTCGATCTATTTGCTTTGCCGATTTGGCGCAACGAAAAGACGCGGCAGAATATCTGCGTAATGTGGCGCCGGCCTAAAAAAATTATTATTGTTTGGTTTTTTCTGAAAATTGTTTTTTTCTTTCATTTTGAAAAAACGCCATTTGGTGACGTGTATTTTGCGAATGTATATTATGATAAATTTATTTGTACATTACTTTATATTTTTTGTTTTTTATCGTGTCGTATACTGCTTAATAAATTGTTTAAGAAAAAACGAATTTGCAAAAAATTCCCTAAAAATGAGATAATTTTTAGACTATGGGCAGCACCACAACGATTGGGACGCCCTCCTTTATTCTCCAGATAAGTTGGACGGACTCTACAATAAGAATTCGAAAAGATATCGGTTCTCTTCTTCTTCTTCTTACTTTTAATAGACGAATGTGTTCTGTTCTCCAAAGGATAGCCAGGTGAATTCCCAGCTGCTCTTCCATATTTTGGGAGCTCTTTCGCGAGGGCGGGTTCCGTGAGGCTGTCTTTATAGTGCAATTTAAGGGAGTTTGGGAGTATGGGAGTACTGTCTATGTTTGGTGGAGTCTTGCCAGCCATCATCCTCAGTGTTCTTGGAAGTTTTAAATTTTTGTTCATTCGTGATTGTATCTCTCCTTGCTGCAATGCCATATGCCATTATTGGTCTTACGCATCCTTTATAGATTCTCATCTAACTCTTAACGGCCATATATATATTTTTCAAATTGTGGATTTTAGAGCATCGGAAATTGCCACTGTCTTGTTACCTTGGGCTTGTATTTTTTTCACACAGATATGCTCCTCCAAGCAAGTCTATGCCTAGATATCTGAAGGCCTATGCATACTCTGGTGGAAAAATTCTAAATGTGTATAAGTAGGTATCTAATAACGAAAATAATAATAGGGCACCCACATTCCACAGGAAAATGCCGTAGGTCTAAATTTTAAGATTAACGTTTTATTTCAAAATGGTGAGGTAAATGCTTTTTTCTATAAAAGCCCTTGTAAAGTTACTTATTCATCCTCTCTCTGCTAACGGGGCAGCTTGTTCATCATTTATAATTTTCCGATTATTCGTAAATGTATTGATTCAGTATTTATTACTTAAGGTCCAAAAATATTGGGTCAAATAAAGATTTTTTAACATTAATTTTTGCTTGACCTTATCTCCATATAACATACAACTTACACAAATATCTATCTATACCTATAAAACTCAGTGTCTGTCTGTCTGTTCTCTATACAAATCCACACCGTTTGTCCGATTCGATTCAAATATTGCATACTCATGCTTTGGGACCCGGCGGGTAACATAGGCAACATTTTCTCCCTATTCTAATACCCCTTCCCCTCCCCCTGACATATTTTAGATGCAAATCTGTACCGTTTAACCGATTGGACTCAAAATTTGGAACTTATTCTTTAGGACTCAGCAAGTAATATAAGTTACTAGGTGTCCTTACCCGACGTTGTGCGGATGAAGGATTAAGTTTAAAATAAATTTGTGAGGGAAAACAAAGGATATCAAAAATATATAAGCGGAGGGAAACGGTTTAAAGAATAGGGGGGAAATGTCGCATATGTTACCCGCCGAATCCTAATAAAATAAGTTTCCAAATTTTGAGGTCCGATTGTCCGAAAGGTACTTTTAGATTACTTGTACTTAAGATTTACCTAGAAAATATATCAGGGGAGGGGAAGGGTTAAAAAGATAGGGGAGAAATGTCGCATATATTACTTGCCGAGTCCATAAGAATTAGTTTCCAAATATTGAGTCCAATCGGTCAAATGGTACAGATTTGCATCGAAAATATATCAGCGGAAGGGAAAGGTTGAATGAATAGGGGAGAAAAGTCGAATATGTTACTCGCCGGGTCCTAAAGAATAATTTTCCAAATTTTAAGTCCGATCGGTCGAAAGGTACAGATTTAACTAGAAAATATATCAGGAAAGGGAAGGGTTAAGGGAAAGGCGTATGAGAATAGAGAGGAAATGTTGCCTATGTTACCCTCCGAGTCTTAAAGAATAAGTTCCCAAAATTTTAAGTCCGATCGGTGAAACGGTACAGATTTGCACCGAAAATATGTCAGGAGGAGAGAAAGGGGTATGACAAAGGGAGGAAATGTCACCTATGTTACCTGCCGAGTCCTAAAGAATAATTTTCCAAAATTTGAGTCCGATCGGTTAAACCATATAGATTTGCAACGAAAATATGTCAGGGAGAGCGGAAGGGAATTATAGGAATTATAGGAAGGAAATGTTGCTTTTGTTACCCGCCGAGTCCTAAAGAATAAGTTCCCAAATTTTGAGTCCGATCGGTGTAACGGTACAGATTTGCATCGAAAATATGACAGGGGAAGGGGAAGGGGTATGAGAATAGGAAGGAAATGTTTCCTATGTTACCCGCCAAATCCTAAAAAATACGTTCCCAAATTTTGAATCCGATCGCTGAAATGGTATAGATATGCAACGAAAATATGTCAGGGTGAGGAGAAAGGGTATGAAAATAGGGAGAAATTGTTGCCTTTGTTACACGCCGAGTCCTAAAGAATAAGTTCCCAAATTTTGAGTCCGATCGGTGCAACGGTACAGATTTGCATCGAAAATATGTCAGGGGAAGGGGAAGGGGTATAAGAATAGGAAGGAAATGTTTCCTATGTTACCTGCCGAATTCTAAAGAATAAGTTTCCAAATTCTGAGTCCGATCGGTGAAACGGTACAGATTTGCATCAAAAATATGTCAGAGGGAGGGGAAGGCTATGAAAATAATGAGGAAATGTCACGTATGTTACCCGCCGAGTCCTAAAAAATAAGTTTCCAAATTTTGAGTTCGATCGGTCAAACGGTACAGATTTGCATAGAAATTATATCACGGGAGGGAAAGGTTAAAAGAATAGGGGGAAATGTCGCCTCTATTACCGCCATGTCCTATAGCATAAGTATGCAAAGATTGAATCTAATCGGATAAATGGTATAGATTTGTTTAGAGAACAGATAGACAGACAGACAGACAGACATTGAGTTTTATAGGTACGGATAACAATAATTCTCGCTCCTTTAATCGCTCCGGTTTATTTCGCCACTTATTTTATTAACATATTTTCGATGCAAATCTGTACCGATTGACCGATCGGACTCAAAAAAAAAGGAATCTTATTCTTTAGGACTCAGCGAGTAACATAGGCGATATTCACCCCCTATTACTTTACCCCTTCCCCTCCCCTGATATATTTTCGATGCAAATCTACCGTTTCACCGATCGGACTCAAAATTTGGGAACGTATTCTTAGGACTCTGCGGGTAACATAGGCTATATTTCCTCCCTCCCATTTTACCTTATCTCCTACCCCTGATATATTTTCGATGTAAATCTATAACGTTCGAATCAAACCTTTGTTTCCCCCCAAAAATTTATTTTTATCTTAATTCTTAACCCGTGCAACGCCGGGTACGAACAGCTAGTGCTATTATGTACTTCAAAAAATACTAGAAGGTGAATAATCTTTGTGTGAAAAGGAGAGTGAACTCTTCGTTATGCTACATTAAGTATTCATTTACCTTATGCCAAACACCTGTCTATTTATGATTTTCTCATTATTTTTTACATATTTTTTAGCAATGTGACATATGAGTAAAGCAATGCACATTAAAAAATATATTAATGTTTTGTACATAATATTTAATTGAAAAATTTTAACATAATTCTTTATAAGTGTAATGACATTTTAGAACTTTAAATTAATAATTAAATATATTACACAGTAGTAGGTAAGATATAAGACAATAATAATAATTATTAAATATTTTTTGAAATAGGTACAATATTTATTTTGTTAATTCAAAATATCCTTTATCTCTTAATACGCGCACGCCTATCGTGAATCAAATTCACAGTAATCGCTTACTATAAAATAGACCTCGCAACCCCCCTCTCTGTACATATACATATGCGGTAATTTCGTATCATAATATATTATAACCTATTTATTTATATTGTAATTCAACAAACTGGAGTCTTCCAAACGTCTTGTCACGTGGGTTAGCTGCGGGAAGAATGAATGAAAACACTGGAAATCAATTAGCGATTTTTATTAATTACTAATTGATGTACAAAATCACTTAACACTATTAAATTTAACGCGATTCTTTGTATATAATACTAGCTGTTCGTACCCAGCGTTGCATGGGTTAAGGATTAAGTTGAAAATAAATTGTGAGGGGAAACAAAGGTTTGATTCGAACGGTATAGATTTGCATCGAAAATATATCAGGGGGAGGAGAAATCTAAAAGGCGAGGGAGGAAATGCCACCTTCGTCCTAAAGAATAAGTTTACAAATTTTGAGTCCGATCGGTCAAACGGTACAGATTTGCATCGAAAATATATCAGGAGGAAGGGAAGGGGTAAAGGAAGACAGAGGAAATGTAGCCTATGTTACCCGCCGAGTCCTAAAATAATAAGTTTCCAAATTTTGAGTCCGATCGGTCAAACGGTACAGATTTGCACAGAAATTATATCAGGGGAGGGGAAAGGTTAAAAGAATAGGGGGAAATGTCGCCTCTATTACCGCCGGGTCCTAAAGCATAAGTATGCAAAGATTGAATCTAATCGGATAAATGGTATAGATTTGTTTAGAGAACAGATAGACAGACAGACATTGAGTTTTATAGGTACGGATAACAATAATTCTCGCTCCTTTAGTCGCTCCGGTTTATTTCGCCACTTAGGTAAGTATTTAGCTCAATTATTCACTCTGCTTTATAGCTTCGACTCTCTCACGACTTGCCACATTGGGCATCGTCCTGCGCACCTAAACGTACTTCGCGGCCGATTTCAATTGTCAACGCGACAACAACAACAACTAAGTCACGGCGCGTCTGTATTTATATCCGAAAGCTGCTACTTTAGTAATTTTTGAATTATTTTATTATTTAGGAGAAATTTCTCGTCACTTTTTAATGGCTCAGGCTTTTCTAATGTTTCTTGAATGTGATAGATGTTCTCCGAAGGTTGTAGTTCACCCAAGGACGTTTTCGATTTTTCTATAGCTTTGTGACAAGTGACATATTACCAGGGGTTCGGAGAGTGCGAAAATTTTTTTTAGCATCGTGTTACAATATGTGTATGTATGTATTCTTTTTATCTTTAACTTCAAATAATTCAATCACATCTCATCTTTCCGCGATTTTCTCCATTAATTTGCATCAAAACATAACAAAGCCATAACATCCATGCTTCATCTCTACTTTATAATGTTGTTTTTCAATCTTCACTCACCACAGTACTAGAAATTAAAATTCAATTTTCTATCTAATCAAGGCCTCTTACTCCGTTCTGCTTACCATTCTTCACTTTCATCCCTATTCTTCAGCCTCAGCATGAATTATTCAGCTTTTTATTCAAAGTACAGCGGCTAGGCTACGGAATCAACTATGCATAGTTATATTACATCATAATAGATAATAATTATCTTCAAAAGCAGTTTCAAGCAATTTTATCTTTCCCAAAACCTACTTTAACTCCCCCACCCCCATCTCCTACTCATCATCATCATAGAGCTTTGTTAGGTATTGTATATAAGTGTACAAATAAGTTTCCACCATTTTTTATCAAAAATTGGGCATCTATTGTGAAAGAACGGAACCTAATGTGTTCCGGACGGGAACGCGCAAAAGTATGGGGTGATTCCACCGCCTTACGGTCAGGTCAACCTGATGGCACCGATATCGCAGATTCTCAGACGAAAGCGAGATCGTATAAAAATTCGCTGAGAATCTTAGAGCGGTCCAAAGGCTGAAGCAGGAGTCGAGTAGAGAAGAAGAGAAAGTCGCAAGTAGATCTGGAGGTGAACGCAGGAGCAGAACTGAATTCTGGGATTTTTTTTTTTTTGGATTCCTTAGAGTCTACGATACTCTGAGTACTTTACATGCGGCTAGACCGCCTAGTTCTACTTCTACAAGTGCGTCAGTTCTATAACTTTGACACTTTTGCTAAATACTTATTGTAATAAACATCGTATGTTTTATATTTTACATGAATTCGAAAGGGTAAAAAATTTTTAATAAAAAACCCACTAAACATTTTACGTGATATTTAAAAAGGTGAAATTAACTAGGCGCGACACTTTATGTATAGTGCCGCCTTATTATAAATTAATAGTAACTATAATAAAAATTCAACTACGACTTAAATAATATTTATTTATTTACAGATCATAATTTCGGTGTACAATATGTGCAATATTTGGTCTCTCTGGCGAGCCTGGCTACACAAATTCAATATTTTTTCTACATAAAATTATGTAAAGCCATATACAAGTGATTGCGAACAAAATCATATTAATTTTTACATTTTATAATTTTTGTATAAAAATGGCGACTTCGGCACGGTACTGATGTCGCTAGAGGGTAAAACCGATGCCCCCGGACTGTGGCGATACCGTACTGCAGTCGCCCAATATTACGATTTGGGAAGATTAAAATCTTTTTCAAGAATCAAATCATGCCGCCGCGATTTCTTCTTACATCGCTTACAACATACACAAAAACATTTTTAACAACAAAATTGATCCGATAACGACCTCCCAGTGATGTCAAAAATAAACTTTAAAAAACATACATACAAAAATTACAATAAATAACTTCGGTTATTTTTAATAAAAAATGCGTCGAGCGCGCTAGGCATACCCAAAGGGTTTTATTTATTCTTGCCCATCTGCGCGCTCGCGCTCACAATTCATGTGATAAAAAATGCAATAATTAATTCTAAAAAATCAAAATACAAAACAATCACTTTTTTCTTTAATAAAATGTTCATCAGTGCCAACATATGGAGATTGGTAAAAAAGGCCCGATTAAGGGCCACCGGTTTTTTCTTGTCCGACACATAATGTTTTAGTCGAAATATTGTCCACCGCTTGCCACTAATTTTTCCTATCTCTTCGGCGGCATACGGATACCGCGTAGGAAGAATGCTTCATCTTTTGAGGCTATCCACGAATCGACACAATTTTTGGTATCTTCATATTCGTTTTGCTCAGACAGGCCATATGCCATGGATCTAAACAAGTAGAAATCGGAAGGAGCAATGTCTGGTGAATACGGCGGGTGGGGTAAAACTTTCCAATCAAGTGTTTCCAAATAGGTTTTGACCGGCGCGGCGCCGCAACACGTGGATGAGCATTATCGTGCAGGAGTTTAATTTTGTCGTGTCTGGCACTTTTTCTTGAGTGCTCGACTCCATCTCATCTATTGTGTCCGGTAGACAGCCCCAGTAATGGTTTAGTTCGTCTTCGTTCACTTTCGGCCTTCCGCTATGTTCTTTGTCTTCGATATCAACTTCACCGTTCTTAAATTTTTGATACCACTCACGACAACTTCTCTCACTTAAAGCAGCCTCACTATATGCTTCTATAAGCAATCGATGCACCTCAGCTGCAGATTTATTCAAATTGATGAAGTAAATGAAAAGTTCCCGCAAATGACGCTTATTCGGCTCAAAACTCGACATTTTCGCACACAAAATAATATATTATACTGATAAAAAATCACTGATATTTTTATATATTTCAATATTTTAAGGTTATGTTATTGACAGATGTCCAAGCTTACAATAATGATGTTTTACATTTGAAAATTTAAACCATAACTTACTGGTGGCCAACTTTTGTCAAAAGGCGGAAACATATTTGTACACCTAATTGTGTATAATGTAGTGTTATAATATTGTAAATTCTGGAACATCAACTGTTGCACTATATTGTGGTTGGTTGGAAGAAATACCAAACTGGCAATGAATCGCCATTGTAGTGGTATTTATGAAATTTTTTAATATATACGAGTAATTGCTCAATTATAAAAAGTGTTTTCCGTGACATGTTATTTCCTCTTGCAATAAAAATGTTGCCCTCTGGTACTTCTGTCATGATAATATCCGCCCATTTCTGTCGTGGTCTTCCTCTCAGTAGCCTTGGGTATGGGGAGTTATGGGACACATCTTCTCTGACAGCATGTCACTACATGTCACTAGTCTCTGTTTACACTTTCCTAGGATGTATGGGTTATATCATTCTTAAATTTCTAGGTTTCATTGTATTGAGCCCTAAATCTTATATAAGATTATTTTTTCGAACACCCGCGACGCATTTATTTGCGATGTGCGATTGATGAAATTTCACATCAATATAGAGGGATCGGTTGTATCAGCATTGTACAGAGTTGTATAGAGTTTCTTGAAATTGTTGACAACAAAGTTAAATGAATTACTTTTATTGTCCTTTTATTTATAGTTGGATATCATTTTTCCTTAAACCCAGATATTTGAACTGATTTACCGATTAAAAAAACTTAGACTCTTACCAGAAAGATGGTGGGGTGTCTTCTGCTCATATCCAGGTATTTTGTTTTGGCAGCGCTAGTCCATAATCATACATTTATAGTGAAAAATGTTATACCATTATTTATTATAATGAAATAAAGTAAAACAACTCTAATTAGTACTATATAGTGGAGACATTTCAAGTGTCAGTTAATGGTCTGACATTAGAGGGAGCGATTCATCATGTGGCACTGTGTGTTCTCTTAAATTATTAATAAACTTCCTAGCAAGCGTCTGTGACATTTTAGATCCTGGCCATTTGTTTGCAGAAATGCCACTAATTTATTGAATCAAACCGTAAATACATTTCCTCGGCGGATGTCTCCCTCCGGTTACACCCCATAAATTTGCCGGGGGTAGTTGTTCCAGTGATGTATTTTTGTTCGCAAAAATACGAAAATATGTTTCAACAAATGCTCACGGGAAATAAACGTCTGTAAATCATCCTCAATTTTTGTCGTTGATGAGAATGTAATATTCAGAGGCAGCAAAATGAAATCTGCTTTGTTCTGCATCCATTCTTTTTCCTTCCCGGGAAGCGGTCCATTCTTTCGCTATCTTTTCGCAGGAACAAGACGGCGAAAAATAGTTGGCCGAATTCGAAAGAGCGTGGCGTATAAACTCTACGTGTTTGTTCGGAGTTTGCGGCACATTTTTGTATTAAACAATGTCCTAAATTGAAAATAACAATGTTGTAACTGTTTTCGTGTGTGTGCTGCGAAAGGGATTAGGTCGGAGGGGTGGAATTATTCCAGCGTAAACAATGCCAAACAGTTTCATGATACGCAAATACTTTTCTGAGAAATTTATTTCATTACACTCGAGTTTGTGCTGACGTTTTATTGAATTAAATGTCGAGCTAAACTTTACTATTAATTTTATAAAGTTATAATCTTTTTTATTTACTACTTTGTTTTATATTATTGTTATACAAAGAAAAGTGATATAGTAACTGAAGTATCAGAGAAGTTAATGTATAATCTATGAAATGTTAGATACTTCTAATAAATAAATAAATAAATACTAATGGAAGCCTAATGCTTTCTGGTTACTCATTGCAGATTGACCATTTAATTAATTGAAATTTTTACAGGTGAATATGGAATCTTAGGTCCAAATTGACTCAACACTAAAATACGAGGGCGTATTGAAAAGTAAAGTCTCCAACGATGTCATTTCTGAACGCGAGTTGCTAGGTGAAATTTGACAACAGAGCTGCATTCCTTCGTTCCCCCACTACAGTGTAGAACCATTCGCGAGACCTTGGGACGCTCAGTCGCTGCGTAGCAGTCGTTTAGGATAGAGCTCCCGCTTAGCTCGCCCGCCAGGTGCAAACTGCGCTCAGTCATTCGATTTTTGAATGCAAAAAAGGTTTCTCCGATAGACATTCATCGCCAGTTAGTGGAAGTGTATTGACATAAAAAACCTGCGCAAGTGGTGCCGGAAGTTTTCTGAGGACCGGGAAAACGTCCACGATAAGCAGCGGTTGGGACGACAAGATAGTGCGCAATAACCGGAGAATAACCCTTTATGAGATAAGGGAAGGTCTTAATGAAGAGTATGGCTGCTTTTCCGTGCAGAATATTGTGTCGGAGATCCTCGGTTACCACAAAGTGTCCTCCAGGTGGTTCCCTAAGTAGCTCACCGATGAACGGCCACCCAACATAATGAATTCGGCTGTATCATCGACCACCCTCCTTACAGCCCGGACGTTGCCCTCAGCGACTACCGCTTGTTTCCCGCTCTCAAAAAACACCTTGGGGGACAGAAATTCAAGTCAGACGAGGAAGTGCGAGATCATTTTCGTAGCGTCAGCGCCAATGTCCATTATCTAGATATAAAAAATTCAGGTGTATCTTTGGAAAGGTTTAAAAACCGTTTTGTATATTGATATTTTAGTATTCCTGGACAGCAGCCTGGATTTTGTTTGATTTTGGAGGTGGAAATAACATCGAATCGCGCTCACTAAGTTCCTGTAAATCTCCTTTATGATGTTATTCTCATCTGTTATCAGATATCCGAGGTAAGTAATTTTTGGTACCGTTACCAAGTTACATGTACAAGTACCTACACATGAGAGTATTGGGGTTTCTTGGGTGACTCGTATAGGTGCACACAACGGTAGTGTGTTTAGTCTTCTACTGATTTACTTTTTATTTACTAATATAATAAGCAATTTTTCTTTCTTGTCAATTTAAAATAATGTCATATTAACACAAGATCTTTTTATAAGATAAATGATTTTTTATTCAACAACAATGGAGAATATAAGGAGGTTTAAACTGAAGTGCAAAAATTTTATTTTAAAATTTTTTAAATGATTAAATGGAATGCAATATTTCCAAGTTAAATCATATATTAGCCCACACAACATTATGTGTGGAACTAAATAATTAAAGTAAATAAATAAACAATAAATAACTTTAGATTTTAATTTTGTCGTTTGGGTCCCATATTTCAGTAACAAACTAGTCCTATGTCTTAAGTATCTAAAAATTTGAAAAATAAGATTTTTTTTTTTTCTTAAACGTTTCTTTTCTATAACGTAAATAAAAACTTATTTGGAAATCAACAATGCATGTTAAAAACAATCTTAATTTATGATTCCGATTAAAACCACTAAAATTTCGGTAACACCAACCGATTTCAGAACCACCGTTATTTCAATTAATTTTTTTATCCACTTGTTTCTGTGTTTATTTGTTGTCTTTTGTTAGGATAAACGATTACAAAGACAGTATGAAGACAGATTGAGTCTTGATTGGTTAGCAAGTATACAATGGAAGCGCGTTGTTGAGGTTTGGGTCAACCCTTCTAGTATTAAAATAACGGGCGGGGGGGGGGGCGATCTAAGATATTAATACATATAAACAAATTAAAAACGGACATGCATGGAAGTACGTCATATAAAAATACTCTTCTAACTTATTATGATAAATTTTAGCTCTTTCACGGAGACGAATCTATTTATATGGGAAAGTATGTACGGAAGTCTTTTTTGGGCATCTACATGGCTTACAACCTGTTCTTGGCTAGCTTAAGCGATCACTTTACACAAAGTAACGTTCACGATTCCACCCATGATCGACCATATTAAGAATAATAATATATTCATCTAACTTTTTACTAGCGTACGATCTCCTGTTTCTCTTGGGGTAAAGATCCAACTCTCGACCTTACAACACAGTATGATTAATTATTATTACTTAAAAGGAGTAACACATTAACATAATATTATCGATATTTGATCAATTGTATAATTAACTTTTTTTAATCCTTGGTGTTTATTTAATTAAAAGTAACTGATCTCGGAAAATACTTAACATTTATAATATTCAATTAAAAATGAATAAATATAAAAAAAATATTGTTATGAATTATTTAACGGCGGCTTATTACTGTTTTTGCAGAAAATATAAATATATTATAAAAATAAATTAATTTGTAATGATTGCAATAATTTTTTTTGCCAAAACTTGTAGAAATTTTTATAATTGTATCAAGGAGCACTTAAGATGTTTAAATAGCAATAACTATTTTCAATTTTCTATTCATCTTTTGAAAACAAACCATTCTTTTGATATTAAGAAGGATTTAGAAATATTCGATATAAATAACATAGGATTATAGTTAGGTAAATAAGAAATTTAAATATGTATAATATGCAAATAAAATGTTATAAATATCAAATCTTTTTTGGAAATAGTTACCTTTAAATTTGTTATCACAATAGTTCTTAATTAGTTTCTCAACTCCCATGTATTAATTTTTTGTCTGTGTTAATTTTTCATTTTTAGTTCATTATACGATCAATTTTTAAATAAAATATATGGTCTTTATTTGAAAATATATGAGATTAGTGTAGTAAAGTTGCATGAAAACTAAAATAGTGTTTCGGGGATATAATTTTTTTGATGTTATAACAATATATTCGTACATATTTTTTTAAGGAAATACTTCAAGAGTAAATGGATCTATCATAATAAAATTGATTAAAAGCTTGTTTAGCTATGGGTTTTTCAAAATGATTTAATAAGTTTACGTTAAATTTAGTAAATCGAGAGCAAATACGAAAATCGTTTCCTGGGGCCTCTTAATATAAAAAATATTCGCTGCTGCTTACATAATGAAAATTTTCTCAGGTGACAAGATTTAACACCGTTTATATTAACAAATGTATGTTTTCTCAACCATGTTGTGTCTTCGACATAAAAAAATGTATCACGGTACGTGACTTACAGTACAGAAGAGCCGAGGGCGACACTGAGAACTCGATGTATGAGCACGTGTATTCGGAGCCTTAACTTTGAAATATATGAATATCAAATTTATTCTCCCTTTCCTTTCATAAATCTTGAGTAATATATATTCGTAATACGAACAGTATAATTTATATTTTAAAATTTCGGATAAATTTACCTAGTTTGTTTATCTTTTGATACCCTAAGATCATTAATTGTAATTTATTATTTTTAATTTCCTTTAAGATTAAGTTTAAACGTAAGCATTTAAAAAAAAAACAGATGCGGACACGGAATACCTGTAGCAACGATATTCTTACTATTTTAAAATTCAGCTAAACGTTTGTGCCCTGAAGATATGATCAACTTGCTGGCGTCCTAGAAGGGCCTCAAACCATCGACGTACCAGATCAATAGGCGAGCGCCATGACTACTACACCAACAATTGTGTTATATATTATATTTAATAATGCTAGTTGTTAGGTAGTAAGGTTGTCGATAATGTAACCTGCTATTTAGCTACGGCTGTTGTATCCGTAAAACTCAATTTACATAAAAATATTTCAATCGTCTTACCAAAAGAATGCGAGATATTTACTAAAAACAAATTAAGGAATCCAATCAGTTTTCTTGAATTTGGTTTGCAGAAAAATTCTAAATTTACCGGACTAGTACGATTTAGTAAATCTGATTATATATTCCATGTTACCCTCTTATCACTCTATCGTAAGCCTTTTATCCTTAAGCAGATTTACAAAAAAAAAATGTGTGCCTGATTGTCATTACTACAATATACAAAATTATTCAATATAATACATACAATTATTCATAACAATATTAATTATCAATTATTTATTATCAATTGTTATATTATCAGTTATGTAGCTTGATTATAAATGTAACTATCTGTAATAGTATTGATGATATGGGACGTGTACCGAATGATGTATTATTATTAGAGGATTAGTGTTACATTATACACAAAAGCTATTAAGCCGTTATTAAGATGTTGACGGCTTGAAAATTCGTTAACTTCTAATGATTAATTCGTCGCCGACATCTTCTAGAATATCCGAACACGCTGCAGGATTTTCTAGTATATTCGTAATTTTACTATGCGTACCAAGATTATTTAGTATTTTGGACGTTTTAATGTAAATTAATCGTGACTTAGTTATATCCACTACTCTAGTTCTGCACTTATATAAATAAATGAAATGTTTTGTTAATTAAATGTATTAACAATACAATAGGTACGCAATTTGACACTTAATAAGAAAAATTGAAGAATTTGTGTTATTTAATGTTTTTTATGTTTAAGATATGGCCTCATAAAAAATGTTTTCTTATCACACAATTAAAAACAATTTTTAAAAAATTAAATATGATGATAATGGAATCAAGACAATAACTGCATCGTTCTATAAAAAGTGTTTAATTTGACAAGGGCAGTCTAAAACATATTAAACAACTGATTTTGTGCATTGGTCGGACTTTTAAAATATCCGACTCCAATGAAAGCTTCATTCAGTAAATAAAAAATAATAAATCACAAAGTTTTTCCTTAAGTGCTTTAGTACCACTTAAGTGACTTGTATTACCCAAGTTAGGGATTTTATTACTTTCAGAATGCTAAAACGAGTGCTAGCCAAAGTTGTGAAGCCTATTATCTCCATTCCGTTTGAAAATCATTTTTAATTTTCAAGAAAATTACATCACTGAGACTGAAAGTAACTTACCTTTGTAGATTACCTTTCATAAGAATGTCGTTCGTTCGACAGTTTTTTTATAAAAGACTTCATAATTTGTTAGATTGACGTATTTCGATTGGTGATTACACAATGAAAAAATAAATACAAAAAAATTGAAAACATTAAGATTCTTACTAAAATTAGAATAATTATTAAAAATAATGAATTTTTATTCTTTTTTTCAATTGATTCAGCAACATTGTAGATTGACATTTTTAAAAATATTGATTGTATTATTTATATAAATCTACTAATATTATTTGATTAATTACACCTACATGTTTCGGAAATACGAGTACATTTCCATCGTCAGGGTGTTGTATATATATGTCAAAATATCAAAATGAATAATGTCTTTTGTTTTTTGTTTTTCTAAATTATTTGAAAATATATTTTTAAACATTATTGCTGAAGTTCTTGATTACTCTCAATTATTGGAATTTTTTTTTATAATTTGGCTAGTAGTTAAATTTAACCTAACCTAACCTAACCTAACCTAACCTAACCTAACCTAACCTAACCTAACCTAACCTAACCACAACAACGCTAGCTAATGTTTTCCACTCATATTGTGCACTCCGCGAAAACACATAATTCTTTCAGGGACTCACAAACTATTATAGTACTCAATTTTAATTCCACTTCTTGTATGCCACCTAGTGAATAAGTAATAGTAAATAAGTTTTTTCTTTTCTAGCAGTAAGTTGTCTTGTAAGATAATAATTTCTCTGTGTAAAGCGCCCTTGAGGTGAGTATTTCGCGAAAACGGCGCTATACAAATTATCCAATTATTATTATTATTATTATTAATAATAATATTTTGTTTACTATTACACAAGATGGCCTCCCAACGTTCTGAAGTGGAGACCTTGGGAGAATAAAAGAGGCATCGGAAGACCTCAAAAGAGATGGGCTGATGATATAGTCGCTGTGGGGGGAAAGAATGGCTACAATTAGCAAACAACAGGGAAGAATGGAATAATAAGGAAGAGGTCTACATCCAGTAGTCGAAAGACGAAAGCTGATGAAGAAGAAGAAGATTACATGCATTATTAATTTTTAATGATTCTAAATTATTAAATTCAGACCAAAATTATTTATGTGCAAAATAGAAAGTCCTAAATTTTTATCAAAGTCGTGATCATTTTCTAATAAATGATTTGCAAAAATAGGTGTAGGTGTAATTAATCAAATAATAATAAGTAGATTTATACAAATAATAGAATCAATATTTTTAAGAATTTTTATTCTGTTTTCGTTGAATTTTGAATTATAAACTATAGAAATCAATGAGTTTCTTGCTAATAATGGATCCCATTACTAGTTTATTCCATTACCCGTAATATCGGTAGAATTTACCATTGTTTTATCGAAATTATTTGCAGGAGTTCTCCGGGATACTTTGCCCTGCATTTATGATAGCGTTTTGGAAATCTTTGCAGGATCCGCATCATAACATCTTGCAAGTAGATGCGAAACGTCAGACAGAAAGGGTATACACACAGAAGGTAAACCTGAGAACATGTTTGTATTTTCAACAGTATCGTATATCAAGTATGTGCAGCGAAAAATGCTCTGTCTCACTCCACTCAGGTACATGAATTTAAAAAAAAACATGTGTAAGAGAGTTATTGAATTTTTCGTGTAGGTTTTTTGCGAAACATTACTTTTCCTACAACTTTTGAATACTTTCGTAGCGCCCAGCTTAGGCGTTGCATTTTCATAATTATCATTATTTTTTCACATAAAATAGGCATGATGACAGTATTAAAGAATTAAAGAATAAGTGATTTAAGAGAAAAAAATATTTTGAAAGGATTCTAAAAAAACTAACCCATAAAAACCAAGTTTTTATTATACTCCCTTTCTTTGTAAAATATAACAACAATTAAAGACGAATTAAAACATATAAGTTAACACTAAACTTATAGTAATTTAATATATTTCTAAAATATCAGATGTTTTGAGCTTTGATAAGACACTTCATGCTTTGAAGATTTGTCATTTGTTATATAAACTGTCACTGTACTGTCTATACTGTCACTATACTGTCAAACATTTGTCAGTCAATTTAGATTTTAGAAATTCGAAGTGAAGTACTTATTATGTATACTAACGGAGTAATTCAAATTTAGAAAATATTCCGCGACGTTATCAGGCCGCCATTGCTAGTAATCAAACTTTTGTAATGAATCCAATTTGAAAAAACTATTAAAAATTTGAAAAATCCAAAATTATACTATAATTATTATTATTTTTTAACGAAAATTTGATAGATCTTCTCGATAGTTGCCACGAGTCTGCTTGCAAAGTTTCAGCTCGATTAGACCACGGGAAAAGGATCAAAAATCGATCTAAAGTTTTTTCGACGGCAAGCCGGCAAGCAAGCAAGCAGACGCCACGAGTTAATATAAAGGGAGTAAAAACGATCCAGCTTTAATATTTAGAGATTAATAAGATTATTAATAAAATAAAATTGTGCCGTCCGCCATTTTTACTGAAATACCGGTCAGAGCAAATGACGTCATGCCTCAGTACCCATCACCGTGTCACAATGTAATGTTTACTGAGGCTTGACGTCACGTAGACGAAATCACAGCTGCGGGCATTTTTGCGCGAAATTAAAAATATATTGATGAAAATGCAATTATTTGCGTAAAAACTTATTTTATTACTGAAATAATGTTATTCTCGGTAAAAGAGACGTGTACCTACATTAAAGAAAGTTATTTCAAAATCTGTCATCATGCCTATTAAAGTTTATATTAAGTATCAGTATATAATGATTATTTTTATTCTTATTGGTTAATTATATATGTAAATTTATTTTTCAGGGTCAGAAATAAAATAATAATAATTTTCACAATAATTGAATTATTGTCGAATTGGATAATCAATAAATATAGGAACTCTTTTTCAATCGTAACTAATAATTTTATTATTACCGGCTGCTATAATAAAAACAAATATTATATTAATTTTATTAAAACTTGAACGTGTTTAGCTTAACAATATTATTGTACATAAGTATCTTATTGTTTTATATTACACGTGAAAAATGTACTCCCCTTTGAAAGATTTTTTTAGATCATCCGCGATGCACGTTTAAATAACCCATTTTTACCCAACACAAACAACAATATAATAAACCCAAGCCAAATAAAGATGTATAATATTAGGTCCTTACATATGAAATTGATGTTTAGTATGGGAGGAACATAAGGCGATTTTTTTTTATTATAATATATTTATTTAATCAAAGTATGTACCATTGCTATCTATGCACTTTTGCCATCTCATAGGTAGTTCATCGATCCCTTTACTAAAAAAACCATTCGGACGGGAATCAATAAAATCTTTGAAGGCGGTTTGGACTGCCCCATCAGAGTTGAATTTTTTCCTTTGCAAGAAGTTATCCAAATTTCGAAAAAAATGGTAATCTGTTGGGGCAAGGTCCGGAGAGTACGGTGGATGTCTTAAACATTTCAATTGAAGCTCCTCTAATTTGGTAGCCGTCTGTTGTGCAGTGTGTGGTCTAGCGTTATCATGAAGCAGCAGTGGCCTAGAGCGATTAACCAGCCTCGGTTGTTTAGCAGCTAGCTTTTCCATCATGGTTTGCAGTTGCTGACAATAGACATCTGCCGTAATCGTCTGGCCAGATTTAAGAAAGCTGTAGTGAACGACACCAGCACTAGTCCACCAAACGCTCACCGTCGCCATACACATCATTAATCCTTCGAGCCGTTTCTGCAGCACTGGTGCCACGGTGGAACTCGTACTCGTAAATAACGCGATATTTCAAGTTTTTCATTTTGTAAACTGAGTGACGCAAAGAAAAAATAATTGAGGAAAAAACAAATGAATTATAATTTTCAAAACACAAATACATGAGTAAATAGCTGTATAAATTTGGATTTGGAATTCCTAACCAAAGAGAAGATATTTGAGATCAAATTTGCCAGTACGGCAAAACGCCAATTTCATTTGTAAGGACCTAATATATATATTTGATACTTTTAGATTTATAACGTTCTTACGATTTTATTGCAACTATTAAATTTTTTTGTAAATGATCGATAAATTTCTCAAATATGGAATGTTTTTTGTTAAACTAGGTTTTTTTTATTTATTTGACGTATTTAAGATTAAGATTGTTTTGTCTTATTGGTCGCCATTTATCAAAGTGATGGAAGATGATGAAGCACTCAGGTTAATGGAGGTAGTTGCGGCACTTATTTTGATGGCTGTAAAGTCCAATACGAGACCTACATTGCCGACCGCATTTTCCGCAGTAGGTACCACAGTAAAATGGAGGTTTTCTGCGAGCTGCTAAACTCCCTCGCCGATACTTTGTCAAACTATTGTTTTCCATATTTTTTTACCCACATTTAGTAAACCCTTTATTACCGAAAAAGCTATGGTTTCCGTTGAAAATTAAGTACATTGTAAAATATTTTATGTGTATTAAATATTTTATTTATTAATATTAAATTAAGAAAAAACGATTGACTAGACGCTTGTCTGCAGGTTAATTATTACAATTAAGTAATATCAAATTATTAAATAAACCAAAATTTTTGTTCAGAATTTATTTTACCTTTTAATATGCATCTATATATATAGCATCGAAAATAATAAGAGGTTTTCGTTTACCGACAATATTAATTTACAGAGATGAAATATATTTTTATCTGATTAATGGTCAAGTGGTTAAGGTAACCGATTAGTGATATAGTAATCAGAGGTTTGAGCCTTGTTTCTGAAAATCATTAAGGTTAGCTAATGGATGGTCTCTATGTAATCTCAGACTTCTACCAAAAATATAATACAATTTTGACTTTTTGTACCAACACATAATAATAATCTTTTCTCTTTTTATAAAATGTTTCTACTTTTTAGAAAGAAAAAACTGGTGTAAGAACGTATAAATATGCTAATTTTGTATGTAAAGCCAAACTTCAAACATCTATTTTATTAAATTGCTTTTTGTAGAAATCTTACTTTACATAAGGATAGCGAAATATTAAGAATATTGTATTGTATGTATTCCGCGTGGGTTTTTCTTTTTCAAAAAAAGATGATTTTCACGGCAACCGTGCATATTTAGTTCCTTGAAATTAGAGAATTTCTCTTCAATTGTATAAGAGTTTGTTCTTCACTTAGTAACGTTTTTGCTGGTTTGTTACCAGCTTCTTAAAGTTTATTTATTAAAGTCTATTTTGAAATCGGCTTTCATAAAGTTCAAAATTATACTTTAAGTTTATGATTACGCAAAAACCTAACTCCTGGTCGCGGCTACCGAGTGTAACGTTTCTGGGGTATTGGGTGAGTGTCGGTGATGCGCTTTTTATTAATGTTATATTGCTTAAAGCTTAATGATTAAATGATTTTACTTTAAGTAATTAACTGGTCGAAATTATAAAAGTGCAAACCCGTAGCCGGAGACTTTAAGCTACCGAATTGAAGCTTTATTTGAACTCTAAACGTGAAATCAAACTTATAATTTGGCCAGTGATGATCTAGTGGTTATAGTACTCCCCGATGTGACGTAATAACCTCAGCTCGATAGGATGCGTAGCAATGAAAAAGCCGTAGTATTCATACGTTGTAATCTAACATAATATTATTAACGCGCAACTCGAGCCGCGCCCTTTTATTATAATCTATTGAACACTCTAACAAGACCGCTTACATAATTAAGGTATTTAGACGTATCTATTATTAAATGTTGGAAGTACCGCTTTCTATTGGGAGGATGCTTGCGGCATCTCGCAGCGAAGCGGTAGCAGTTATGCGAGAATAGGCATGTTTACGTAATTTCTTCGCGTAGGGGGGCACCATTTGGGTTACCTAAGTTTCCTGTAGAGAATGGGGAATAGGACTTGACAACGGCTCGCGATATTGAAACTGTATGAACATACTTGGGCTTAGGATCGTCTCGCTTGGGCATTCTAGACGTAGGTTGCCGTTGGTGTAATATTACCGGCGGATCATAATGGAAACATTGTGCAAAGATTGCGCAACAACACGTAATACTTATTTATAATTAGTTTTAAAACGCGATAATATACATTATACTCCCTACAGGCTAGACACACATAAGTAGCTTACCGATAGGTCGTTCGGTAATATCCGAGCTGGTTCCTAGAATTTTGGGGAGAGAATAAACATATTAATAATGACCAGACATATACAAGGGCCCGGGGTTGGTTTTGTATATTGGTTATTTTATCACAGCCCGTGAGTCTAAGGTTGAAATTTGCGGTTTTTCCGTAAGTAGTATTTAATAAGAGTCAAATTTATTCTGTTTTCCCGTGGGGGGTTCCAGCCCCTCTTTCGCTCGCTGGTCCCGATGGCTACCGCCTGCTTAATTGTAGCCTCTCACACTAACCCCCAGACAAAGAACAACCCGAGACTTCGATTCTGCTGGAATCCGCTCTTGCCTCCCAATGGCACCATATCAGGAATTATTCATCGTCTGATGTTAAGATTTATGTATACGTTCCCACGATGCAGTCAAATTAGACTAGAGTGTTTGAGCATGCTCCCTCGGTGCGACCACATTATTATTAGATGTACTGCTGGATAAAGGGCTTAATGAACTAACTGGCTGGCTGGAAAGTCCCATCTAATCGGGAGCGTCAGGCAGAACTAGGTTAGCATTGCCAATGATGTGATGATAAGAATCCAAATAATAGTTTGCAAGTTAAGGTGCTGGAATTACAGAGTAATGTTTGCTCACTTGCTGGGAAGGGAGAACCTCGAGAGGCTTCTGTATATAGTTGAGAGAAAAGGGTGGTACATGGTGAGTGAAATGGTGTTAGTAACGTTCTCGCGCTCTTGAATGCGGTCTCGAGCATAAGTATTGATTGTTAAACTGCTGCCTGTAACTCGTAATTGTCTTGTTCATGGGTAACGTCCTATCTCGTTCTTGAATGTGGTCCCGAGCAAAAGTTTTGACCGCTGTACGGCTACCTGCATCTTGTAGTTAATACGTTCACGAACATTCATGATTCCTTTATATGACTCTTGGTTAATGAGCGACTGCCTGTGTCGCGTAGGCAACTCTTCCTTCGACTTTATCAAAATCAGGGTCGGCTATCACCCAGTCACAAAATGCAAAAGTTTCTTCCTCCCAAGATGTTGCCGTCAAGGACCTTCAGAATACTCCGCCTTTTGCAGGCCTTAAAAACCCTCTTTAAAAGGGCGGAGACGGGAATCGTACTCCAACCTAGTTCCCATCTGGAATGTCTAAAACATCCTGAACACCCCAAGGCTGGGAGAAGGCGGACCCTGCCGTTCAATTTCCGTTCATTATTCCATTTATAAAACAACCGCGTGATAAAACCTCAAAAGTCTAACGTGAATAGATCGACTCGCGTTGTACCATGACATAATCTAAATCATTGCGTTATAGCTTGAAATTGTAATTCCTCCCGCGAATCTATCTAAACTCTGTAACTCCGTATTATATATATATGCTAGTAAAGCTTTCGGAAATGCAGATCTCAGGCATTTTAACTTCGGTTCTATTCTAGAGAAAATTAAGATATAATCCCGGCATTACGTCCTGACATCAGTACTAATTTTTACCGCGTCCGTTAACATCGAACCCTAATCCACGTAATGAATAGTGATGAAACAAATTATGAACCGAAGAACATTCTATATAATACACATAAGAAAACTTCAGGAATAATCAATATTAAAAAGGTTCTTCTTATTTTGTAGATGATCTGCTCCAAAGATGTCGTCCTACTCCAAACTCCTTCCAATATTATATAATGGGTTTCCTCCAAGCTCACGTAATTATCAGCGCCATTGTATTCCTTAACGTCTCTCCTGTCAAGACTCCTGCCTTGTAACTATAAAACTTCACCGGCTTCAAATCTGCAAAAGAATCCAATGCCTTATCTCGCTCCGTCCCTGCATATTATACCCCGTGTTCCACATTCCACTGAAACTGCTTTTAAATGAACCATATTAAAGTCATATATCCTTATATATCAAGCAACACAGAAAAGAACATATAAATAATCAACACGATTACGGGAGATCGAAGATTAACTACCCGTGCTAAGCGTCTTCAACTTGATTTGCAACAGATTGCAGATGAAATACACATGAAATAATTTAAATGAACATTATACCGATGTAAGAAGCTGTATCCTTTAACTAATAATATTTACTGACCAAGTAATCGCTATACATCACTTTTAAATCAAATTTTCCCCTGAAGCCATAAGCTTCGACAGCAAATCATAAAATGCAATCATAATACAATAATAGAATCTAATTGGTTCCACCACAATACTTTTCAAAGATGAAGACAAATAATAGGCCTGACTCTAATTTGATAATTACGTAAGTTTTGCGCAACTTTTTTTGGACCCACATTACGATAAATCAATTACAAAAGATATACGTTACAATTAAATGAAGAAGATGTAATAATAAAGATTAGGAAATCTATATTCACACTTAAGCTCGGAAACAGATCGCTCGTGTTAGAGGTCGATAACTTCCGTCAATATATAATTCCGATCCTAATAAATGTTTAGCAACACATACGCGAATAACAGAGGGGCAAAACATAAGAATATTATAATTATACTGTCCTGACATTGACGGTCCTTTGTGTTGCAACTCCGTGTCGAGATTTAATTTCTTCAAATAAATGGTATCCTTATAGCCAGATGTAATCTTTAGTTATTCCTTCTTTATTATGCTTCAAGTGTATTTCTCTCAAAACATCGGTGACTAGTATTTCGGGCAGCGCTTTCGCCTGCAAATCTGAACTCAAACTGAAGGGCCTCGTCCTGCTTCGTTCGCGTATTTATACCCAGGATTGCAACATATTTTGTAAATGTTTCCGCCAGGAACAACCTTGCGTCTCTTCTAACACCGGGCCGTGTAGGAACATTATTTTGTCGAAATCTACCAGCTAATTATTAAATTATTATTAATTATTATTAAGTTATTATTATTAATAATAATTTTTCAAGTTCGCTCGTATGGAACCTGGCCAGGAAAAATATTAAGGAATTGTTAAGTTTTATCAAACGCGAGGCTTCTTCTTTACAAAAATTAGCAGACAAATATTTTAAATGTAAGATTCTTATTAGTGTCGATTTATATAAGTCAATATCGTCACAACTTGAAAAGATAAACGTTAGTAACGTAACGTGACGTTAAGGTGATGTCCGCAATAAATCCAATAAACAAAGGAGGATCCTTCATAATCTAGAAGGACGACGTATTCTGAAATGTCAAATTGAATTGCGGAAAGTGAGGAGGAAGGAGGGATTAAGAGAATGAAAGAGAAGTAAAGAGGGGTGGATCATATTATGAAACGATTTATCACAGCATGAAACGTTATCTCTGTGCGCCTGGACCGTTCCCGGAAGGCAAACAGGTCGACGGGATGCTGTAATTTTGCATTAAACAAATCTTTCAGGCTCTGATTGATCGAATGAAGCCATGAAAAGTAAGTGGAAATTTAATATTTATGGATATTTAATATTCCGCAGGTTTTTGTATTAAAATAAAAAAAAACCTTACGAGTTTGCTTTACAAATCATTTGTCTGTCTACTGTCCACTATTCATGAAAAAGATCAGAGTTTTGGCAGGTCCATCATTTATACAAAAGGTCAGAGGTTCGGTATGTCTACCTTTAATAAAAAAAGTCAGAGGTTCGACAAGTCCACCATTTGTACAAAAGTTTAGAGGTTTGGCAAGTCCACGAGTTATACAAAAGGTGAGGGATTCGGCGTGTCCATTATTTATATAATAGGTCAGAGGTTCGGCAAGTCCAACATTTATACAAAAGGTCAGAGTTTTGGCAAGTTCAACATTTATACAAAAGGTCAGGGATTCGACATGTCCACCATTTGTAAAAAAGATCAGAGGTTCGGCATGTTCATCATTTATAAAAAAGGTCAGAGGTTTGGCATGTCCACCATTTATAAAAAAGGTCAGAGACTTGGCATGTTCACCATTTATACACAAGGTCAGAGGTTCAGCATGTCTGCCATTTATTTATATAAAAGTTCAGGTGTTTGACTCAAAAATCTTAGTGTAATTTTAAAGAACAAAGTAAGTTAAATAAGTCTTGTGATGTAAGATTTGTGGGCCATGTTGTGACAATACATGAGCCCTGATGATCTGACCCTGAAATGGGATCCAAAATGTCAGCCACAAATATAAGAATATCCTATAAAACTCAAACCGGAAGATTCTGAACGGCTTTGATAACCTGAGTATATTTTAAAGTTAATAAGGTTTCACAGCTACTCAAAATTATCTGTCGTCAAGGAATTGGCCCAGGTTACACGCAAGGGTAATTAGTAATTATTAATACAACGTCCAGTGATTTTTCACGGGCTTACTGCTACTGTTTTTATTATTTATCTGTTAATTCACTTACTCAATTGTCTCTGCAGATCATTGCGGTCGATTTTAAGTCTGCTCTCTAGACATCCCACTATTAACTAGCAATGCGCAAAATTGTTGTCCGTTTTATGCGTGCGCCATATAATTTTGAGGTATATTTTGCCAGAACTCCCCCATACACCACATTAAATGCGTTATCCGCCTATAGGTACGATTGTGAATAGTAGTCGAACTAAATATACAGCAAGTAAATGAAACAACAGGGAATATGTAAATTTTAGTATTCCTCACCACCGGTTATCTTCGTTCAATAGTCCTAGTCTAATAGCCTAGTTAGTTATCTTGTATTTGAAATATTTGGATACGTATCTTCTATTTATTCCTTAACGGAATGCGGAAAGAGAAATTATATTCAATTACAGTAACTTTTACCTTTGAAACCTCTACTGGGCGAAATGTACGCCTTTTAAACTGTCTCATTCGGGAGCAGCGTACCAACATATTTTAATGATGACTAGGCCTGCTAACTGAACTTGTCTTTACTCGTTTCTTTTTATGTGTAATATTCTAATATTTGGTCTTTTTACGGTTGAGTTTTACATTCATTCTGCTCAAAATACTGTGTTTCCTACCTCTAAAATGATAAGACAATTTGAAACTTTTGAGGGGTGAATCTACAGAAAAAAGCTTCAAATAAGCTTCTGTATGTACATTGTAACTAATTAAGGGTTCGAATAAACTCAGATTTCAAAATCTCGGACATGTTAAGCGACATCCATCTTGTACCTCTTAATCCAGGTAAAAATTACCTTAATTTGGGGTCCTGTCAAAAGAAGAACAGTGGAGTGGGAACCATCGCTGACCCAGGGCCGCTCTGTGAGCAAAAATTTTCATATCGGCCCTACTTTTTCGTCATACAGGTTGTCATTTTAAGTGCTAAGACGGTCTCCTCGCTACGTCACTGACGAAACATGGACGCTTGTGCAGAGCGGCGAGGAGTCCGCATAAGCTATTTCATTGTCTCGGGGTGCAATAGGGACCCAATAGAACATTAATTTATTAAAAAAAACATAAAACACAAGAAGAAGAAAACCATGATTGAAGAACCTGAGGCAATAGTTTAGTCAGTCTCCACAGTAGAGTTTTTCCGGATCATAATAAACAAAATGATGAAAGTCAATATCCGTTGAATGATAAGCTTTTTGATTAGGAAAAGTGCAATTGTCATCAGATATTTGCTAGGTCATCCACCATATCCCCTGGTTACATTTATTCTTCTCCATCTCGGATTTGACAACTCTCTCTACAGGCAAATTGAAGAAAAGTCGAAAAGCTCTTGCTTTAACCCAGCGATTAGTGAAAAAGTATTCTTCAAATTTAAATTACACTTTATCATAATATATTACTCATTTATGAATACTTCATTATCGCTGGTTTACACGTATTTAACATTCACTCGAACTTTTCATCCAACTTTCACTGCTTTAATCCTTCCGGTTTATTTGCCGCTTGGTAAGTATTTTGCTCGATTATTCGCTTGATATCTATCGCTTTGCAATTTCACGATTGGGGACACGTCGTTTGCGACGCACTTCGCGCTGATTTTACATGGTAACAAACTGTTAACGCGACGACTCTCACGCCGCGGCCGGCGCCGTATTTATATCCGAATCCTGGTACTTTCATACTTTTTGGATCATTCTAATGTTTAGGAGAAAATCCTCGTCGCTTTTAGGTTTTTACAGATATTTCTAGGCGTTCATGGATGTTTTCCGCAGGTCACCACAGATTATTACAGGCCGTTCTTGACGTTCCGATAGTGTTATAACATTTACAAGGAATTCGGACAGTGCGTAAATTCTTTTTAGCATCTTGTTACAATAACCTAACCTTTTTGTTATTTAATTTTTAAAATATGTATAAGATGTTTGAAAATGTGAGTTATATGATCAGTTAGAGCGCATTGTAATCAGCCGAATTGCCTCGAGGTCTTTTGACGCTCGCGCGCGCTCTCGCAGTAGGTACCGAGGGCGGCGGCAATTTAATAAAATGAACCCAACTCACATAACAGGTGCTGGAGACGCCGCTGCGCTGGACAGGAAGCGAAGGAATGAACACAGCACGCCGACATGAACACAATGAAATTGTTATTTTTAATTTTCATTATGTATTCACAACATCGTATTATAAAATTTCCAATCTGGAGAATTTGAATGCGAAATCTCATTACACTTTTTATCAATATTTTACAAAAAAATATTTGATGGTAACATGTAAATAAAATAAATTAACTGATTTTTTTCGTTAATGTATTTTATTTTATTAGAAAATATATTTTAATATTCCATAATATGATTATGATAAAATAATGTCACGGAATGGCAAGCAAAAGGAATCGCGTATCTAGGATTGTTATAGGCCGTTCCACAACATTTAGGAAACGCCTAGAACAACCGAGAACCGGCGAGAACCTTCTCTTAAATACTAGAATAATCTTGATAGTACGAAAGTACCAGCACTTTCTTATAAATACGAAACTATGCCACGGCGCAGTTCAGTATGTATGTTTAACAGTTCGTTCGTTGCGAAGTCGTGGCCAGTCGTGAGATAATCGAAGTAATAAATAAGACGATCGACAATCGAAGTAATAAATCAAGCGAAGTACCTAACTAGCGAAATAAATCAGAGCGACTTCTATGTGCGAGAATTGAATATTCTTCAAGCAATAAATACTTGTTACCCAGCAATAATAAGGAGTTCATATTCGAGTGATATATTGTGAAATAGTATATATCAAAGAATTGTGTTAAGTTAAATTCGTGTTAAGTGACTTTTGTACATTGTATAATTAATTAATAAATCGCTTATTACTTTTTTCATTCATTCCTCCCTAGTCACGACACGTGACAAAAATATGGTATTAGGAGAGATCTCGATGGATTATGCTCTTGCTGGAAGTAAAGTTTTTAAAAAACAGTAAATCAACAACTTCTCCACGCTCGAAAATCCTGGATTGATTAGCTTCTAAGTCACAACAGATAGAAAATGCGCCAGGGAACAGAAAAACAACAGAAAAATCCTGATCTAACAGGTTTGTGTTCGGGGGTGAGGATAACAAGTCTACCTCTTAAAACCCTATCCTGTTACGAGATCTCAAAGAAATATAATTCAGGTGTCTGAACACAAAGTTTTGGAAAAGATCTTTGGTGCGATTTGCAAAAATTGATGCTATGATCTTCAAGTCTACGAGCTCTGTGGTAAGTCTGATCTCATCTTCGAAGGTTTGAATATCTTTCTCGGATGAAAGCATCTTTGTCATGTACTCACCATAAAAACCAAAGGATAGACGGAGTTTGAGCAGACAGACCACTATGATGGTTAAATAAGGTCCGAAGGGACCCATATTTTATCAATATCGACAATCTGACGAATAATTATACAATTTATAATTAATTGTACTCAGTTTAATTTGAAGTGCATTGCATTATAAATCTGTGGAAGAGATTAGAATAAAAGGGGTGGGGAAAAACAGTGCCATTGTTTTGTGCAGAGTCCTAAAGAATAAGTATGCAAAATTATGGTCAAATCTATTAAATGGAGAATATATCGGGGGGAGTTTTGGGGAAAAGGGAGGTGCGTATTTTAGTCACACGGTCTTCAAGAATAAATATGCAAAATTTGCGTCAGATATTGTCAAACAGTACAGATTTTTATTGTCAGAGGTGGGAGGGGTAAGAGAGAATAGAGTAAATGAAGAGGAGATTTCGACATATTTATTTCGCTGGGTCCTAAAGAATAAGTATGCAAAATTTAAGTCAGATCTGTCAAACGGTGTAGATTTGTATAGAGAACAGACAAACGGACAGACGTTGTTTTTTTTATGTACCTATAGTTACATATATGTATTTTTAAAGAAAGTGCTTGTACGGAATACGTGTCACATCAATATATCTATTTTTCAAACTGAGATAAACGCCTGTACAATAAAAAATGCCTGAAATTAAGTCTCCTGTAAAGAGGCTCGATACCTCGACCATCTAGATCAATAGGATAATGCCTTGACCAAGTAGACCAATAAATTATTGGCTATCGAAATTTAGATTTTTGGATTTTTACTTCCTTTCTTTTAACTCGTAGCGTCTGTTTGTTTGATTGATGAAAAAACTTTAGATCGATTTTTAACCCCTTTCTCGTGATCCAATCAAGTTGAAACTTTGCAAGCAGAATCATGGCGATGATAAAAATGATCTATCATATTTTTGTTAAAAAAAATTAATAATTATAGTATAATTTTGGAATTTTAGAAATATTAATGGTTTTTTAAAATTGGAAACCATACAAATGTTTGATTACTACCAACAACGGCCTGACGACGTCACGGAATATTTAAATTTTGAATTACTTCGCCGGTATAATAGGTACATCACTACGAATTTCGAAAATTTATGACAATTGGTTCACAGATGACAGCAAAATTCGGTTTTTTGGGAAGAAATCAAATAATAATTTATTTCTTTTAAATTTCTGCTTAGTTTTAAAGAATTCTACATTATTCAAATCTGATTCTGACTATTTTAAATAATTTGACGCTGGAAATTCATAAGGTACAATATTGCTGATAATTGAATCTATCAAAATCTTGATTAAATTGACTGACAAAATAAATGTTTTTCGAATTCAATCTTCAAAGCATGAAGTATCATATCAAAGCTCAAAACATCTGACATTTTAGAAACATATTGAATTCCTGTAAGTTTAGTGTTATGTTATATGTTTTAATTCGTCTTTAATTGTTAAGGTTTTCATTCGCCAAAAGGAATGAAAGAGGAAATAAAACGAAAAGAAAATTCAAATGGATAAAGAGATATTTTTAGAGATTTTTGACATAGATATTTGTCTAGACATGTTTCATTTTCAGTCAATCAATTATCTAATTAAATGATGGTTAATTTAATTTACAAAGAAAGGGAGTAAAATAATAACTTGGTTTTTATGGGTTAGTTTTTTCCTGCTTGATGTTGAAAATTGAGCTTAGGCTTGACTTGTTCAAATTTATTTATGTTGCTACGTCTGTACTAGAGCTTCCAAACATTCGTGATTCTAACCACTCGAATATCGAATAATTAATGATAATATATTCGAATATTTGAATATATTGGCAAAATTTTTAAGAAAGGAATAATTAACTTTGTATGATAAATACAGATAAATACAAAATATAAATATAATAATAAAAAAAAACATAATGATTGTAGAGAATTCATTTATTTTAATTTTTAAAAATATATGTTATAAAAAAACAAGACAAAATATATTGAAAAATAATATTAAATTTAGAAATACAAATTAAAAAATAATATATTTCAATTTTGTAAATAAATATTATATTAAAACAATAAAATTAGATACAGATGATATATATATATATAATATATTATATATATAAAAATAATATATTTAAATTTTGTAAATATACATTATATAAAAACAATAAAAAATTAGATACAGACCAGCAAATTCTCTCGATAACTGACAAAATTTTAGATATGTTCTATATTCTATATATTACTTCATATCTCACACCCCAAGTGCAAGTTTTAATTTTATTTTATTTTGTATGCAACTTCTTGTTTGTCGGCTCAAGTATTTATGAAAAAGTCGAATCTATCGTTGAGTCAACCGTAAGTGTATTGTAATATAACTATAAAGATAAGCATGACTTAAAAAAAGGTAAATGCAAAAGACGTCCGACAATTATATAGCCCATAGCGGTATAAACTGTAAACCCTTGCAAATGACTTTCAGGGTTCGTAAACCTTAGTTTCGTTTGGAAAAATATTAAAAATTTTATAATATAAATATGAACGAATTATTTTTAAAGTATTCGAATAAGGAATACTTAAAAACAGGCGAATATATTCGAGTTTCGAATATTCGGATTGGAGTATAAGTATTTTGGCATGTCCGAAAAATTTCAGTTGGAATTTTAACCATCCCAAGCACGTAACAGTGATAAAAATGATTGAGTTAAACAAATTTATTGTAATATATTATTTTATAATATTAATAATGACTTGATATTTATACAGGCAATATAAATATATTTAACGACGTATTGAGAATGAAAACTCGTTGAAAAATCATTTTGCATTATGTTACGCAATAAAAACGAAAAACAAATTTCCTTCATTTAATTTAAGAAAGAAAATAAAACTCCTCCGGAACGAAAGCTTCAAGTGGCGGAGGCGCGTTGTCAGATATTTTGATAAAAAGTTTCTAAAAAAGCATTCCTCCGCGTCAAATCTAAGTGATGGACGTAAAAAACTTCAATGAGCGCTTACGCACGTACAAGACGTAAATGCAAATTTATAGCTGATTCAGTCAAAAAGGTACGTCTTCTGTTAAGGGCCTAGCGGCGTACATCTTTAAGCATCTGATACATACAGGCCTAACACCCTTACGCTAGGGCGCGCATGTACCTATGTATAGAATCCAAATAAGATTTTGTATCTTTTTTAAGAGATAAATTGTGTACCAACTGAGGAATTCTGATGATAAAATGTGAAACCATCTCCATAAAATTATGGAAAAGTGAATCGAGTGTTAGGAATACGAATTGGTTGTATTATTTAAAATTATTATATTATTGAACTATAATTAGGACGGCTTAAAATATTTAAATATATTAATTTTGTGTGTTTGAATAATGTTCCGCTTCCATAATTTGTTTTAGGATATTTACATATTAACATTGGCTGTAGTGACGAGTGAAATAAATGATACAGCGGACGATATGAATAAAAATGTAAAATAATATAATTGCTTGAAAATACTTGCTTTATGCACTTCACGAGGTCACTAAGTACTCATTATATTTTTCTCGGAACGGTCAGATTTGACTCTTATGGGAAATCTTTCTTGCCTTATATTCATAATGAAACTGACAGGATTGCCAAACCGCTCAAGAAACGGAAGATTAAGAGAGTGTTGAGCGCAAACTCCAAGGTTAAGGACCTTCTAAGACCAGTGAAGGATCGGGATCCCTTTGAGACCGACGGTGTTTATAGGCTCGACTGTCAAAATTGCGACAAGGTGTACGTGGGATAAACGAGTTGACGAGCATAAAAGAGCATGCAATCTCGGCCATCCAGGAAAATCGGCATTGGCTGAAAACTTTCTAAATACGGGCCACTATTTAACATTTGGGTCGAAAATCTTGTGAAAGCCCAAGAGTCATACGCCTACGCTTGATCAAGGAGGCACTCGAAATATATAAACACCCGGTGAATATTAATAGGGGGGACGGTCTTAAATTAAAAACCTCGTAGTATCCGGTGCTGCGGAATCAATTGAGTCGACGATTTCGCACAGATAATTATCTGGCAGTATATGTAACAGTGTCATAATTACACAAAAATTCTTGACAACATCTATCTCCAACACGTTATCATCACACACTATATTAAGACATACATACCCTGCTTTCGACAGTACTGTATTAAGACATACATACTGCTGACAGTACTGCAAGCCAGTACTTCGCCTACACATCAACACATACTCATCACATTAGCCCTGATGATGGACCCTGCAATGGGATCCTAAACATCGGTCAGAGAGGTCACATATAAACGGCAGAATATCCCAAAAAATCACACACAGAAAATTTCCATTTCACTCAAGACCTGGCGACATGACTTTCTCCGCCAGCTGCGTGCGTCATGCAGATTGACCTATTAAGTACATTATTCATTACATACATTATATCATACATTAGAAATTGTGAAATAGCCACTATTTCTAGAAAATCATTCTTAAAGTTGTTAGAATATAGCAATGTATACCATTGAACGAATCTTTTTTAAGTTGGCGTTTTGTTGGTGTTTTGTTTTCTAATAATGGCCTTCTTGACTGTCGAGTAACGCGCAGTTCCGATTCTTCTTACCGGGTGTTTTGTTAAGCTTGTTGTACTACAATAAATTAGACTTATTTATTTAATTTCATCAAATATTAACTACTATTTTGTCAATCGGGTAGTGGCAGTTTTGTTATTGAACCCCTCAATTATCATAGATATTTTTCAACTTTAATTAATAACTAATCCTAAATGTGTTTATAAGAAAGGAGAAAGGACATGGTTACACAATTAATTTGGGTTGATTTAATTAAAAGTTCACCAATTCCGGATGATGAAACCCTCTGTGTGTTCTGATTGATTATATTATCTCTGTGTCAACTGCTTCTACTTTCCAATGCATAGAATATTCTGTGAATCTTGATTAGTAGAAATTCAAGCCTCCTGGCTTTACGTTTACCAGTGATTATTAACATTTTGTCCGAAGTGTTGAGGTTCATATTAAGAGTTGTAAATAATTCGTGTAAAATAGGCAATTTGAAATGGTATACTAGAAACCTTTCTAAGAGTGGACTAATTGTAAATACAAAATGTAAATAAAACACCATAAGACCATTTTTGAATTTAAGTTATACATGATTAGTTTCGAGAACTACAGATGTTATCATCTACAGGTGAGAATATATATAGAATATAAATAAGTTTATATTCTCACGTGTTGATGAGAACATCTGTAGTTTTAAAACTAGTCATGTATAAAATAAACTCAAAAGTGATCTTATACAAGTGTTTTATATATATTTGTAAGTCAATCACGTTATTTCACAAAATTCAATGCCAAATCAATAAATAATACAAAATTTAATAAACGAAACCCAAATACTTTCATTACGAATCCGATGATGCATTTTATTGAAAAAATGTTGGTACAATCTTCAAATTTATATTATATTATTGCACTTTACATGGTTAGTGCTACAATGACTTCTAAAATCGATACCTACACATTTTCTTTCCAAAACATTATATTTTTTTAGTGAATAATATTTTTATCGGTCTTCTAACATTTTTAGGTTTTTCTGGGTTTTGAAAACCGTACTGTTTATTCGATAAGTTGTGAAATCTTTTGCTTTAAGGTAATTGAGAAGAATACAATAAAATATTTTAATGCTTTGGTTGTATGCTAGTGTATTTATTTATTTAACGCCCTTATGGGCTTTTACAAATATACAGAATATAAATTAAAAAAAAATAATATAAGACAGATATACAGTTAAAAGGTACAAGTACATATAATAGAATTTTGTAAATTTAGATTGCTGTTAAAGATTCAAGTGCACATAATAGATTTGTGTAAAATTTAGATTCGTATAAATTGCTGATAAAAAAAATCAAGTACATCATATAGATTGTGTAAAATAAAAAGAGAAGAAAATGGTTGTAAGTAGTAAGAAGAAGAAGAAGAATTATTAGGTATTGAATTATAGAAAGAAGATCAAAGATTTACCCTAATTTAAAGTTACTTAACAATAGATACAGAAGTCTATGAAATGGCACAAATTCATCAAGTTTCCTCTTCTCAATTCTTATTCATGTTTCCGCTCCTTATATAGATATTTGTAAAAAAATAAGAGACTTGATTTGACGTATTTTTGTGGTTAAGTTAATGAATCTGTTTTTCTTAATTACATCCAGCTTTGAAAATGCATATTTTGCAAACTAATTATTCGCTCAATCCATTTATATCAAATGATATTCGAAAATACCATTTTCATAAAACTATGTTCCACCCCTTGCTCTCACTGTGACAAAAACCTTATATGGTGAGTGTATGCGAACACAGTGAATGCGAGGAGTTGGAATGAATTCCCAATCATGTTTGTTTTCAGTAGATCTAGATTGTGAGTCTACCCTGGGCCCGGAGGGGTAATAAATTTCCCAACCCTCCACCTGTCAATCCGGGGTCTGTGTAAACTATTTATGGGTTTTAAAGCCTTATTAAGACCCCAGAGATTGCAGATGATTCCCATACGTATGTCGAAGAAATCTCATTACTCCAAGGTTTTTTTTACACTTTCACGTTTTGCTTCAAAGGGTTTAACGGTGGATTACTAACTTTCTATGCGTGAGTTCGTTTTTGACTGTTGTTATTATAATTAAATACTTTCCACTCTTATTTTATTTAAAACAAGAATTTGTACAGAAACACCATTTATGGTAGATTGGCGAGCAAACAATTTTAAGACAGTAAACAGAAGGAAAGAATGTTATTAATGATTGTCAGAACATAAGATCCTCTCCATCTATTGATGGGTTAGTTATTCACACTTATTATTCTACATTTGTTTTCTCTGCGGTACACTCCCCGAGTACTAATGTTTAGTTAGGTTTCTCATCGCAATAATTGTTTCTTATGTTTCTTTGATTTAATAAATTTGGGATGTTTAATTTAACCAGTTAACCAATGTTCAATTTGGTAATTTAAAACTGATGCATACAAACGATACGTGTAAAAATTACCGAAACTACTTAGAAAACTCTTAGAATAATTGTAACCACCAGCTCCATCATAAAAAATTTCCAATAATTTATTATCATTAAATACAAACCGACAACCACCACAATATCACACAGTCAAATCTAGAAACTGGAAAAAAATCGACCTCGAAAAATTTATATCCGAGTTCAAAAACTACAAACTATCACAGAATGCATCCCCTCATGAACTTATTAACTTATATAATCTAGTTTTATCGCAACTTTTAAATAAGCATGCTCCGGAGATCACTAAAAAACGCCGTTTGCGAATTTCCGATCAATGGTTCGACGAAGTATGCAGAACAAAGAATAAGAAAAATGCGTTAACTAGAACGAGCATACAAGCAACCTCATCCCAAAGCTCAAAGATTACAATGGATTGCTGCACAAATGGAATATCGAGAGGAAGGAAGGAAATTCAAAAAGAGAACTTACTGGACCACAAAAATTGCTGCTGAGAGTGGAAACCCTCAACAAATGTGGAATTCACTGAGCACCGTTTTAGGAAAACCGCAAGCATACAAAACGCCATCTATAAATATCACCCCAAGCAAAATGTCAGTCTTCTTCGAAGATAAGATAAACAAAATTAGGCTATTAACATTATCAAGTACAGAATCATCATTCGTACCATGTGACACTATATTTCGGCAACATTCGTGTCTGACAGAGTGTCAAATTTTGACACTCTGTCAGACATGAATGTTGCAGAAATTATACGTATTACGAAAATCTCTCCAACCAAGCATTGTACCCTGGACCCCATACCAACTTGGCTTTTCAAATCCTGCATACAAGAACTAGCACCTTTTCTTTGTAAACTTTACAACATGTTGCCAGGCACTGGAGAAGTTCCTGACGTTCTGAAAAGTGCAATAGTGACTCCAATTTAAAAAAAAACTACGCTAGATGCAGAAGACCTCAATAACTACAGACCTATAATATCCAATGTTAGTAAAAATACGACTCACATATGACACATGGTGTGCAAATTAAATATACATACAATTTAACATGAAATTCTAATATTAGGTCCTTACATATGAAATTGGCGTTTTGCCGTACTGGCAAATTTAATCTCAAATATCTTCTCTTTGGTTAGGAATTCCAAATCCAAATTTATACAGCTATTTACTCATGCATTTGTGTTTTGAAAATTATAATTCATTTGTTTTTTCCTCAATTGTTTTTTTCTTTGCGTCACTCAGTTTACAAAATGAAAAACTTGAAATATCGCGTTATTTACGAGTACGAGTTCCACCGTGGCACCAGTGCTGCAGAAACGGCTCGAAGGATTAGTGATGTGTATGGCGACGGTGCCGCAAAAGAAAACACAGTGCGTTTTTGGTTCCAACGTTTTCGTTCTGGAAATTTCGACCTGCAGAACAAGCCCCGTGGACGGCCGGAGACCAAAGTTGATAATGAAGAATTGAAGGCTATTATGGAAGCGGATCCATCGCAAACCACATCCGAGTTAGCTGCAGGCTGCGGTGTTAGTGATAAAACTGTTTTAATCCACTTGAAGCAAATCGGTAAGGTGAAAAAGCTTGAAAGGTGGGTACCTCACGAATTGAGTGAAGCAAATCAACAAACGCGCGTTGACTGCTGCGTTGCATTACTCAACCGGCACAATAATGAAGGGATTTTAAATCGAATCATTACCTGTGATGAAAAGTGGATCCTGTACGATAATCGGAAGCGCTCATCGCAATGGCTGAACCCTGCCGAACCAGCCAAACCATGCCCCAAGTAAAGGGATCGATGAACTACCTATGAGATGGCAAAAGTGCATAGATAGCAATGGTACATACTTTGATTAAATAAATATATTATAATAAAAAAAAATCGGCTTTATGTTCCTCCCATACTAAACGCCAATTTCATATGTAAGGACCTAATATTTAGGTTCAGTTTTCAATACCCTGATAAAAATTACAATTTTTCCTAAAATTGTTTTTTTTTTTAAATACAAAACTCATGCTGTTGAATGCAAAATTAATTGTGTACATTATATTTTAATATTATAAAACATCATTTCCAAATTACGGCAGCATTTCAAATTTTACTAGCCAGTAAGTTAATCAAATATATTTTGTAGCACAAAATAAAAATGCGTTATACCTACAATAAAATGATCCAGAAAAATAAAACGTTATTTTTTATTGAATAACTCGTTTATCAAACTGTTTGTGTTTCAAATATGCGATCAAAAAACATTTATGATTTCGAAACTGCAATCATCTCCCTCGCTCTTGCTGATATCCGTATTCTACAAAAACAGTAATGATTGAACATTATCTTCTTTGCTTGACGTTTAATGTTATGTCTTATTGATATGATATAGCTTTCCTCTTGAATGAGTTTCGATGTGATTACTGGCTTCGTCTTCTGGAAAATGTATCAGGGTCGGGAAATCAACTGTGAAATTGAATACAGCAATAAGCGTACAGACAATTTTTATATGACAAATCTTGAGTTGTTATTTATATCACGCAGTTGGAAAACTTATTAGTTTTTTTATGGGTATGTGATACATTTATTACGTGCTAATTTACTAACGTAGGCAGAAAGGATAGTGCTAAACTTTTCTGTCCTGACACACTACTCTTGCTTCATCCATATTCATAAATCTTCGCATGCACGACGATTGCTGAGGATCCTCTTCCAGTATCTGGTTAATAGTGCTTTGTCTTCCGTGGTCGCCCTCTCTTTCTGGTGTTGTCAACATTTGCGTTATATGTCTTTCTTACAACTATTTCTTCATTCGTTCGCTAATAATTATCAAATCACCTGAGTGACCCTTTTTTAATTCTAGTCACTATGTTTAGACCAGCTTTACGTCCTTTCCTTATTTTTTTACCCTTCACTCTATCATATCTATCATAAATGGATTTACCACACACAAAGTCTAAGTAATCTCATTTCCATTGCATTCAGTCTACTTTCCTAGCGCTTTTGTCAACTCCAGGTTTCATTTCTATATATCAGTGGTTGTCCCAGGACACCATTGTGTACCACTAGTCTTGCCTAGGTTGACATGTTCTTCATATAAATTATTGCATTCGAAGCACCGTTTACTTTATTTCCCGCAATCACCCTCTTTTAAATATTTTTCTCAACCTTTCCTTTTCACTAGAACATACTACCCAAATTGCATAAACTCATGTACTTGTTTCAAACATTAATTATCTACTAGCATTTGCACATTGTTTAACTTTCCTGCTTTTTGAATACTATCACCTTTGATTTCTCAATATTCATAATAAGATCACTTCCTTTGCAGATCATACATCCTGCTATCTACGAGCATATTAATTTTTTTCAATAATTAAAGAATAACACAAGGTACATGTACGTATAAATTATTATCAAACCCCAACGAAACTATTACAGAATACAGAATAAAGAGACAGAATGAAAAAAAAAATTTTTTTATTTGTATTCATTATTTTTAAATATATGTTAATATACCTAAATGTTCTTATAATAAAAACAAGCAAATCAAAAAATTGTTTTGTGGACCCGCTTTTAAAATTTTTTTTGGATTTTAAGATTAATTTTAACAATAAATAAATTAGAAACTTAAGAGTTTTCTGGATTATTAGAATTTAAGCAATTGGTGAGAAACATTTCGCAAAAATGGAATTAAATATTTTTCTATGAATAATCCTTGAGTTGACTAAAAACGTCAAAATATTATTGTTCGGATTTTTATTTTTCTTTTCACTGTTAAAAATATTAAATTATATTCCTCAATATTTCAAATAAATCATGGAAACAACTGAGCAAACGCTGAAAGTTTCGAAGCTTTATCTAGGTAAGTTGTTGATATTTCGATTATTCACTTAGAAAACAAACAAACAAACAAGTGAAGCTATGTAAAAGCATGTAAAAATGACAACAAACAAGTTGCTTCGTTCGGTAACTACTATAAAAGGGGAACATTTTATGGTCTTATTATTGGTCTTGTTCATAATGCAGAATCATCCTTTTTGTTTGTGGAAAATCGAATTTGTTATCATTGCATCTTATTGATAGTTGGGAAACGTGTAGTTACCGTTTGTTCTCATAGTACTCATGGCACTATAGAGTCGGCCACTGACAAAAATGTTGCGAGCATAATTTTTTGTATTATTGCAATATGTATATAATTTAATTTAACGTTTTAAAATTTTGTGGATAGGGAATGAAATAATATTTATCACTGCTTAATAATAATAATGTCAATGCCCTTCATCAATGAAATTAATAGGCGAAAAAAAAATTATCAATGTGTTGTATTTACATTAAATTATTATAGTAATACTGCACGTGGTGTACATAACATAATACGTACGTCAAGTTCGTTGTTGCATTACTTTGTAATGTGAAGCCATCACATAAGTTTGTCTTTCCCGCTTAGATATCGTTCTCGCTCTCAATTGACATGTGTCTGTAACTTTTATTTTATTTTTATTATTATTATTTTTTTATAAAATAGAGATGTGAATACATGTCACATCAATATTCTTACTATTTTCAAACTAAGCTAAACGCTTGTGCTATGAAAATAGGACTAACTTGCTAGTCTGAAGTGAGGTTTGAACCCGCGACCTTTGGATCACGAGGCGAGTGTCCTAACCATAAGACCAACAAGCTACTCAACTGTGTTGAGTAGCTTGTTGGTGCAAGGATGCTTTGATTTTCAGATTTATTAGCACTGAGTTTTTGGTCATCATATTTCTTTTGCGACTTTTTCTCCGCAGTTTCCCTTCGGTACGTACGGTACAAACTTACATTATAATTATCTTGTTATATTTATTTTACAGCTTTTTCTTTTCGTGTTTTATTATTTCTACGGACATGACAGTCATGTTAGCTATCATAAGAGCGGCCCCTAAAAACTTTACAATTCTTCTTCAGCCATTAGTCCTCCATTTACCGATCTTTCTTCGCATTATGGGATACAACATCTGATGCTTCTATGGAAGTTTCATCACACGTTCGAGAGATTGAATATTTGAATTTTTCCAAATATTTTTTGTTGTGTAACATCTTTCCCCTCGCTTTCCTGCAATCTATGGCAGTGATTTCGGAAAAATGGACGGAAATGCGTAACAGGAAATAAGTCGCGCGCAATGAGCGCTCCAAGAGCGCGCGTGATGGAAAAAATCATCATTTATAAATAAATCAATGTCCAGCAAGTGCCATCACAGCGAAGACGAACACTTACAATGGCCGACGCTTCTGATTTTGTATATATGCTTCACGGCTGGTGTCAAGCAAGTGGATGTTGTAACTTTGATATACTTTGGCTTATATCTTCGAAACTATCCAATAAATACTTTTTTTTTTACATGAATGTAAACAATAACTTTTACATTCTAAAATTTTATGTAATTTATGTGATTATTTTTAAATATTTATTCAAAGTTTTTATACAATATATATGGCGGCACACTACCGCCATTTATAAAAATAAATAAAAACATAGAATTAACCAAACACACTTCTAAATAAAAATGCGTATATATACGGTACCTACCTAGTGCAGCAAAATTCAATAATAAATAAATGCACATACATTTTCTTTACTAATTAATAAATAAATATATATTTTTAAAATTTTGTTTAAATGCTTTGCATGCATTAATAAATATATAGGTATTAACTTTCTTTAAATTTTGATGATGATTTCTGTCGCTGCTCAATTGATATTTTTAAAATAAAAGACATATCACTTTGTTTTTACCACTTTATTAGATTATACAATCTACATGAACAATGTTCCCTTCTCGAAACGTGTAGATTGTATAAACTAATGAAGTGGTGAAAGCAAAGTGATTTGTGTTCTATTTTAATAATAATGTCACCGCAAAGTTCAAGCCTTCATTCAGAAAAAAAATATTCTTCGAACAATTGATACTTTTAATTATGAGATGTGAAATAAAAAAACCATATGCGACTACTGTCAGGCTCGCTCATTTTTTTTTATTTATTCGAAACATAGCGTCTTTATTTGTAATCTTGCAAAGATGTTTAACTTATTTTGTCCAATGTTCTATAGATCCTTCTAATCTCAAATGCTTCATTGAATTCTTTTAAACCAAAGAAATATATTTTCGCAGGTTTCTTCCAGACAAATCCCTTATGTAATATAGATACGATAAAAGGATTACTGAAATATAAATAAGAATCAACCGCGAAGTTGGTTCTTGGAGTTTTTTCGTTGCAGATAAATTGCAAGAAAGACAGGCGCTCCCAAAGGCAACAGTAAACGCAGAAGTCTAATGCAGTCGGCGATATTATCCTTTGTGACACGAATGCACAAAATGAGAAATTTAATATAGCATTTTTATGGTAGCGTTTGTGGTTGACGTAATTTTAAATTTCCGGTGAAGACAACCCGCAACAATTTATTTCATAATTGTTTTGAAAAGACGAGACTTTACGGATACTAAATGGATTACAAAGTGCTTTAAAACGGGATATTACGTATTATATAACCGGTAAATACTAACGTATTTGAACCCGTACGAGGTCTATTAGCCTATTTTTAATGAGAGTAATATATAATGTGGAAAAATCGGCAATAATTAAAATTAATAATAATATGTTTCGATTGAAAATTTACACAGAAAAAATATACCTGATAGGTACTGTTGGTATTCGGAGATGATGCCCACCCGTCTAGAGGCATATTTTCGTATCGGCATGTTACATGTATTGTATGAGTATGAATATGTGAGATGAATCAGCAAACCAGGTACCGGACACTACTTTACCGACCGTCGTAACAATAGCAAGTCATATTTCTGTACACAACACCACATCTGTAAATCGTTACCAATAAATATCACAATAAACGGTGAGTTATATTTGCACCCTGTTAGCTTCAAGTAAGATTGGTGTATATTGACGATGCGTGCGGCTAGACATGTGAGGGTTCTTAAAAGCCACAAGTACATAGATTAAAATATAAGTATTCCGAAAAAAGGTCTGTTTCTTTAATTGCGTGCATTTTAAAAGTGAAAAAATATATAACACCTAAATCCGAAAATCCATAGACTTGTGTCAAATAAGTTGTATCTTAAAACGTTTTAATACCATCCAATGCTTACCGTGATGAAATTATGTATCTGATGTGAAAAGTGTTTCAAGAATTATTTTCATAAGTATGTGGATTTTCAAAATACCGTTAGGGTAAAGTGGTGCAATTGGCGAGTGTTAGATGGCGTTACTTTCTGAAATATTCCGCGCATTTCTCCGGAAGTGGTTGACCCTTTCACGAAAGAAATGTTTCGGGGATTGTATGCGCGCCGGTTACCCTTTGTCAGACATTACTCTCGCACCATTGCCTTTGAAATAAAGCGCCCCTCTTTTGAATCATAAAATAAAATTAATATTTTCTACTTCATTATAATTATTTCATGCTTGTAGCGAAATAAGGAAGTAAGGTTTCGGCGAATGTCTCTCGAGTTGGAAATGAATGAGGGATATTTCAGTCACTTTGGGAGTAAATTGAAGTAATAATATATATGAAGATTTTTGCCATGAATTTAAATTTGCAAAGAAGTAAATAAATACATTTAATTTTTATTTGAACTAATTTTTACTCTCTATCATTTAAAATAGGTTAGTTTATAGCTAAATTCAATAGAATTTAATATTCGATATTAAAGCGCGTAATAACGGTAAAATAATCTTTTCTATTTTATGGTCTGACGGATTTAACCAATTATCTGAAAAATTAGGCAATACTGTACCGACTCATTAAAATTAATAGAGTAAAACATCATTTATAATACATATTTTATTAATTATCAATTATTCAATATTTCTGTTATCCTTACGTAATTAAATTACAGTAATTTTATTACGCCTGTCTTGCTAGATATTTTGAGACAGCATTCAACAAAACACGATATTTTTTTCTGCTTGCTAAGTTTTTTAAACGTGATTCTAGAGAGGAATGATAACGAGTAGTTGCATAAAAGTGAGATGAAATTAAGACGTCGCGAGGATTTTATGACGGCTTGTGGTAGAATCAGCAGTTCGTTCTTACATAGGTGATGACAATCGTGGAAGGTGACAGAATCACCAATTATTAGTAATAATAGAATCACCAAATTAAAGTAAATTCGCAATGATTGGTCACGTCGAGGACCGTAGTACGGTACGGTATATTATAGAACGTATTAACCTTGAAACACACGCACACTGTACTTGAGTGGTGATTTTAGATATCACATGTAGATTAAAAAAAAAAACTAGCAGGAAAGCAATCGGCTTGGCCGATTGGCTAATTGGCCCTGCGGGCGGCTATTGTGGCCGCTTCGCGGCCAATGATGGCCGCTCCGCGGCCAGCGATAACCGCTGCGCGGCCAATTGTGTTTGCTGTGCAGCAAACATGCCTACGTCAACCGCTTCGCGGCCAATTGTATCTGGCAAACTTCCATTTTTGCTATTGTGGCCGCTTCGCGACCAAATGTGTTTGCTGTGCAGCAAACACAATTTTTTACCTATGCCTACGTCAGCCGCTTCGCGGTCAATTGTATCTGGTAAATTTCCACTTTTAATTACGGGTTGTTTAGATATAATTAAGACAAAGTATTTATTCAAAATTTATAACCGATTAATAAGTCAGAGCGGAATAAACCATAGTTCGCTAGGTAGGTACCTACTCTCTTCTCTTCTCGCAGAGTTGATTACTTTTATACAACATTATAAAAAATTAATCTTTGTTTAATTTTTACATAAACAAATTTGAATGTTCAAAACCAAAAATGTAATTAAAATTTCAACAAAAAAAATATTGTCGACCGTAAAAAAAAAATTCGATCCTGCCAGGATTCGAACCTGGCATCTTCTTTTATATGTATTTTACGAGGCTTGCTTGTGTAATTAGCTAGTCTAGAAAGAGGTTCAAACCCGCGAACTTTGGATCACGAGGCGACCAACAAGCTACTCTGATTTTTATTGGGACAATATCTTAATAAGTTCCATTTGCAAACTTTGCCCGTCTCAACACAGAGTTTTCTAGTGAGAAAGGCAAAGTAAAATTAGACTTATTTTCACAAGATTGTAGAAGCAAAAAGCAGAAAAACACTGCCATAATTCAATAGTTTTATGAGAAGTCAAGAATACGGGTCTCTATAAATACGGGGGCATCGCGCTGCACAAAGTTGTTTGACAGGTGAGACGTGATATAGAAGCGAGTGAATTGAGAACCCGTGTGATACCATAAATAAGTAATAGACAGGAGTTAAGTGAACTAGTGCAAATTACAGCGAAACGACTCGCGATATATAGTAAAGCAAATTAAATAATTTTTGACAGTATATAAATATTAAATTATAATAAAACGAATAAAATAATATTATAGTGAGAATTAGTGTGAATTGACGAACGGTGCTCCGATAAAATTCGTATCTAGTGATTTTATTAAATTAATAAAATATTAATTAATTATCAAGTGCTTATTTTGCCTCTCATTGCCACGATTCCGTGATACTATAATAAACAAATATATTCACGTACAGCCTTGAATAAATATATAAAAAAGCTTACTCCAGTCATCAGCCAGACGGTTTAGTAAAAAGTTCTTCCTTGGATTCGTATGAATATTTATTTGGACACGGAAACAGCAAATATTAATTATCCCGGAGCTATTCAATCACGCGCGTCTTTGCGCCGTGTTATCTCTGCGGATATTATTTTCCCAATATCTATTACCGCTCGATTAACCTGTGCCGGGCGGAGGCTGCGTGCCGTGCCGGGCTGGCGGGGGAGGACATCCGTCTCCGGGCCCCGGGGGGAGTGCTTGCTCTGCAGTGTAACATTTTATTAGATTGTTTGCGTAATGAAAAATTGCACAGGCATTTTTCTCGGTTGAAGTGGAACGAAAAATGTTGAAAATGGATTGGAAAATATATGTTTATATATATAATACACAATTTAGTCGGGCAAATAAAAGCGATACATTTTTATATTGTTGAACGTGTTGTTTAGACAGGTTAGATAATGATATGTACAAAATGTTTACCTTGGGAAATTGTTAAAATTACCAAAATTAACTCAAAAATCAACAGTCAGAATTCTAACAACGTGCTTTATTTTTGACATATAATATAAAATTTAAGTTTTTTTTGAGAAAATGTTCAAACGACGGCATATCGAGCGAGAGACTTAGGCTCTGACGTACATTTTTGGGTGGTAAACGTCAGTTTGGTACCTGTAAATTATTTTATTTACCTACATCTGTATGTAATGTATCTACATATTCGTTAGACTGAGGAATATTTTAAGTACAAAAATTAAAAATGTGTATTACGCCATTGTTCATTCTCTGCTCATATACGGCGTTATCGGATGGAGAGTTTCTTATAAAAAAAAACTAAACTCAGTAAAAATATCACAAAGAATCATTATTGAAGTAATACTGAAAAGAAATCTACCTTTTCAACAAAAGATCTTTTTAAATTGTTTCCAGTACCAAATGTGGATGATATTTTCAAGCAAGTTTCCATATTGAAAATATGCTATGAAAAAAACCTTACAGAAAACCAGGTATACTTCAAGCTTATGAGAAATGGAAACCAATTCATAGTGCCTAAATTTAAAACAACCCAAATGCAAAACCATATATATATATATATATATATGTATATAAATCATTTAAACCAATATATTATGTCCAAGTTTGTGTTAGGTTAACTGCTGGATTGCAGTACCGTGTCGAAAGCAGGGTGTGTGTCCGATGTAGTGTATTGTGTATCTACTAACGGATGTCGGACTGTGCGGATCGTCGAGATGATGTATCCTGCAGTGCGAGGCTTTTAACTTAAGACCGTCATCCCTGTTAATGTTTACCGGGTGCTTGTATATTTCAATTACTTCTTTGACCAGGCGCGTGTGGTGACTTTTGGGCATTTGGGCACAAACTTGGACACACCCTCACTTCGGTACGGTATTGCAAGGCAATACTTAACCTACAATTCAACACACACCCATCACATCAGCCCTGATGATGGTCCCTGCAATGGGATCCAAAACGTCGGCCAGAGAGGTCACATATACACGGAAGATTATCCCATAAAACTATACACAGAAGATCACTTTCGGTTTGCCTACTTTTTTCCAGCTTACAAAACCATTTTTCTGTCGGTATATACCTATCGATAAACAGCCAATAAATAAATTGAAACTCACATATTTCGCTCCGACAGAAGGATTTTGGAAATCTTAATGTTACGCAAAGTATTTAATTAGAATTATACGAAGGCTTACTAATCAGTGGATACGGTGAGATCATGTCCAACTTAATTTAAGCTAATCTTATCAAACTTATGGATGGGTCCAAAAATTTCATAATTTCAGAAGTTTTTCGTTAATTATGTGTACGCATAGGTTAATTATGTGTATTGATTGGAATTACACAATCATCTTTCATTTCAAAAAACTGTATCTGAAACTCTTAACCCAGATGGCTGGAATAAAAACAGGTAGCATGAAAAAGAAGAAGAAAATTGCATTATTATACCCGTTCTTTTTCTATAACTTTATTTTCTTTAACTTAAACTTTACTTTGGGTGCTCCTTTGAAGTATTTATTGGACATCTGCAATTCATTATCAAAGACGAAACCCAAGAGTCCTTAATGGAATTTATGTTTTTAAATATTTAAAAAAATTGTTGTTCCACGCATCCTGTCACTTATTTTTTTACTTTCAATATGTTACATGCACACACCAAAAAATATTTTGTTAATTTGATTTTGATTAATAAATTAAAGTCTACTCTAAGCCGACAGTTTTAAAGTCTTATGTTTGAATCTTTAGAAAATAAATGAATTCATATTAAATTTATTATGGACACAAATACGATCATGAAGCTTAATAAACTTTTTTGATTGGAAATTTAGCAACATTTTTTTAGACTGAAATTTTCTTAGTTAATTACAGGTTACTACAATAGGTGAAGTTTCCGTGACTAGAGACAAATAGAGATTGCAAGAGGAGCCCGATAATTGATTATAGACGGATGATATATTTACTTTCCAAATATTCATGCTAAGTCATGATTAATCCTTTTTGTTACTTTCGCTCATTGTGATAAATTATCACTAGACTGTTTTTTGTTATATATTCCCATTGTGATAAATTATCGCTCGGGTAAAATAAGACCATTATTTTTAATTCTACAAATAAACCAGGTAAGGGACTTTATTTTATGTTCGTGAAAAATATTTTCAGAGTAGGTCTAGAACTTGGCTTAAAATATAAAACAGGTGTTTTATGAATGTGTGAAAATGAATACATTATATGAGACACTCTTTTATTACACTCATTTTTAAGTCTCAACGTAACGACACGTAACACACAAAACTTCCGCTTTCCACTCGAACAAGAAAATGACAGACTTAAGATAAAAGTACAATTGATTTTTAAATAAATATGTAAATGAAATTAAGGTTGAGTGTATAAGAAATGAAAGTGACACTGATAATATAATAATAAAAAGTTGGGTACAAAGAGAATATAAAACTCGATTTTTATTATTATCTAACTTACTAACTATTATGCCGTTTCTGAGAGGGGTAGACAGAGAGGATAATGGCACACTCATCTGTATTGATAAATCATCTTTGCATCATCCACTTTCATACACCTTCTTATGCGAGCTCTTTCGTTGTAGAAGCTTCTAATACCAACATTATCTAATTTTTGATTAATATGGTCATGCCAGGTCTTTAGCGGTCGCCTTCTATTTCTGCTGACTTTAACAGTCGCTTTTAATTATTTTTTCATACCCGTACGTTCCTTTTTTATGTGTTCCACATGACCAAACCAGCTCAATGATGCTTTCTTTTTCTTTCCTTTCTATATTCACTTTTAATTTGTTCGTTCTCCATTCTATCGGACAAAGACTTTTCACAAACATTTAATTTTGCAGCATTCAGTCTACTTTTGTTCTTTCTTCGTCGGATTTATTATTCTCCTTCTTTAGATCCTTAATATAATGAGAACGGGTATGTTTTCTATTTTGGTTAGCTATTTGATTAAATATATATAATAATGTAAATGATAAAAAAAAGAAAAAACAAAATGTCAAACAGTGAGTTTGTGTGAGTGTATGGATTTGTGTTTTTATGTGTCCGTATGTGTATGCGTTTTTATGTGTTCGTATGTGTGTTCGCATGTGTGGGAAGAAAAAAAGAAAAAAAGATCATAATCCAATAAATAACTGGAAGACATGACAACGAGTTTTCATTGGAATTACGAACATTAAGTATCTTTTCTCACACACGGGAGAGAACATTACATATATAAATGCGATAAATACCACGAGCTAGAATTGGATGGAATGTTCTAGTGAATGTTGAATACGTGTTTCCCAGTGACAATAAAGTATCCATTTACGAGTGATATACTGTGAAATAGTGTAATACAAAGAAAAACGTTATGTTTAATTCGCTTTAAAAATGACTTTGAGCATTGAATAGTTAATTAATCATTAATTGATAAATCACTATCTAATTTTCAATGTTTTCTTTCATTCCACTCGCAGCCATAACACCTGACAATAATTATTGAAGTATATGAACATACAAGTAAGATGCATGTATTATAGAACGTAGTGATGTACTCTCTTCGCAGAAAACGACAATACAGTAAGTATGTAAGTAAGAAGATTGTAAACGATCGAGTAGATAAATGAAGTAGAAAGCTTATGGAGTACTGGAAAAGAGTCTGGATGATCAAGGATTTGCAGGTTGACTACGCTAAATCTGGCATACATAAATTCGGCAAGAAAAATATTGTTGGAACCGCCGTGCGTGTGTGGGATCCGACAGATGTGTGTCAAGATAAAAACGAGTATCATTCTATCTTCTTCGTCTCCTGGATTAGGGAGTGAAGATTTATAATCCAGACGTCATCGGTTTTGGCCACGGATTTTTTTTTTGTATTTCGAAAATGATAGGTGACGAAAAGTTTATTAGTATGGGTACGGTGGGTTTAAATTTCAGGTCAAAGGGATGGAGCCCAAAGAAAGCGATTCAATGAGCAGATTTTTATAAACTATTTAAATCAGCTAACCATAAATGGTAATTCATCGCAATTTAAATAATACTCATATAGATCAAAATACAATATTTTTGGTAACAAATCAGTTTCAGGACTACCGTTTTCTTTTGATATTCAAATTTATTTTGATTTTTAAAAATAATGTTGGAATGAAAAAAGTTACTAAATGAGAGATGGTAAAATGTCGCACAAAACGTCAATCAATAATTTGAAAACTAATATCATGTAATTTTTAAAACTTCTTTTGTAATAAATGTAGTTTAGTAATAAATTTCTTGTTTTTATAAAATTTGCTGAGGGAAGATATTATAAATTATTTATTAGGTTATTTATTATAAATTATGGACCGATAAGAAATTAAAAATAAAGCAAGAGCACTTAAAGTTTCCACTACTTTCAAGATATTTGATTTATAGAATTTCTAAATTTGATCATGTATAAAATTTATATAAGAAGGGCCATTACTAAGAAAATTTGATTTTTTTATCATTTTATTTATTTATTTATGAACGCATTTCAATTTTTTAGAAAAATATTTTTTTACTTTGGTTAAAGCCTGATACAAAAATATTATATCAGGCAAAAAATAAGGTAAAGTTTACATTAAATTAGTGCATAAAATGAATGAACATTTCAAACAAAATGTCTAAAAATTGTTACTTAGTGAATGCCCAAGTAATACAAGCACAAAAAAACAATATAAAGTAGAAAGCGAATTCATAGCAATAGCACAATACAAAAAGATAAACATATATAACGTAGAAAGCAAGTAGGATGTAGCAATAGAAGCTTAAAAAAGATTTTTAAATGCTATTATTGCTTAACCCAATCAAAGGCAGCCACGGTTGACGGACGCATAATCAATTAAGAAGCATAATATAGTAAAAAAAATAAAATAATAATAATTCAAGTAAAAATCAAGTACACAGCGATAGTACAAGCTTATAAAAGCATAATATAATTAAAAAAATACATATCAGTTAGTTATCTAAACCCATCAACAATTGACATACACTCTATTTATTTAATCCAGTCTGACGAATACTAGTAATATTTCAATACACCTTTTAAAGTATGTTTGAATTAATTAGGTTGGTGGAAAAAACGTCGAGCTGCTTATATCTGTTTGCTAGTCTAGGAAGCCTTCGCAATGGGGAATTAAAAACGTTATTGGTGGCTGCAGTTTCCAAGGCAATACCTTCATGGCTTCTAGTTACGTGAAATGGAACACGCAGATATACGTTCTAATAGTTGACGACAGTCGATATTGTTTTGTGTAAAAAGTGAAGGTCCGCCACTATTCTACTAGTCTCTAGTTTATTAAGGGAGCTAAAGATCTAAAAAGTGCCATAACCAATGGGCTGATACCATAATAATAAATCTTCGTGGTCTATATGCTGATGGCCACAATAAGCGAACGGAGTAGAGCAGTTGCAAATTCCGAGAAAAGAAGAAAGAGGAATGACAAGGATAAAAGCCCATCTTTCACGACCACCTGGCCAATGGGTGCACGTACCTACACAACTTATAGAAGAGTGTGTGGTTCTAGAATAGGGCTCTTCAGCCGTGGTCGGATATATAATCAATAAAAAATGGCGGACGGCATCTTCGCAATGAAGGACCGCCGAAGAGATATAAGAATTATATAAGATATAAGAAAGATATAAGCCGCTATAAGAATTATAACATTGAGTGGAGCATAATAATTTGTTTTAAAATAGCCCAATTTTGTTCTATACGAATGTTCATTTGACATTTATCGTATTACTAGATAACTAAATATAAAAAATGAAAATAATAAAACAATTCTATCGATTCCGAGAAATTTCTAAAAAGATATAAGCAAAATTGAAGAAATCTGTTACGAATTCACTGGACTTGATTATTCTCGAGATAAGATGGTTGCAGATGGAGGGTGCAGTAAAATGGTATTGAGAAGGGCCACTACGTTCGTCCACAAAAAGCCATCACGACTTCGAACTGGAAATGAAATCGAATTCTGAGTCACAAAACTACGAAAGAAGAAAACAATTTACAACGATTTTCTATTATTTTCTGTTTTATTTTAAAACTTCTTATATCAGTAAGCGCTATAAAATAATATTTTTTTAAATTAAGATTAATAATAAATATCTCATAGAATCTATTAATATAGGAAACGTGTATTGAAGTCTATATAGAGTGGCCCAGGGCTTATGATTTGCATGAGCTGGCTTAAGTGATCACTTTATAAAATGCAACGTTCACCGATTCCACCGTAAGAACATCCACGCATGATCAAAATATTAAGAATAAATTTTTTACTTATCTAGTGACGTCCGAACCCGACCCAAGCAGTTTTACGGGGGTCTTATTGCCGTTCGAGCACTTGAGTTGTCCTGTGCATTACGAAACGTTACTATGAGTAACGTTTCGTAATGCACTAGAAATTTAGGCCTTCTATTTTACGCATAAATAATTTTGGTCTGAAATTAAATAACTTAGAATCATTAGAAATTAGTAAGGCATATAATAGTAAACAAAATATAATTAATAATCAATTAAATTTAACTACTAGCCCAATTCTAAAAATGTTTCGAATAATTGTGTGTAATCAAGAACTTCAGCAAGAATATTTAAAAATAATTTTTCAAATAATTTAGAAAAACAAAAAACAAAAGATGAAAAGGTTTTTCCGAAACAAGTAGGTGTAATTAATAAAATATAAGTAGATACATACAAATAATATAATCAATTTTTATAAATATTTGTGGTACTTATAATCGTGTCTGAATAAAGTTTTTCTGTCACGCTGCGCCTATCGATTAGACACACAAATTTAAACATCCAGATCAGAAGTGCTGGAGATCATCCTGCCTCGGGTGAGGTCAACGAGAATGCTTCCTACTAACTAAATTGACGTCCAGTTTGAGGGGATACATGTAAGCCAGATGTTGAAACAAGGATTGTGAATTTGGTAAAGTTATTTGGGAAATGGATTGAAAAGGCTTTTAGGAAGTGAAGTGGATGAGAAGGAAGGGAACGCGCTCCTACCGTCTGTCTTATTTTGGTAGCCTCCGGATCTAGGATGACACAGCGCTATGGTTCTTCACGTATCCCTTATCAGAAGGTCCGCCGATCTCACTAATACTCTTGTGGCACAATTAATTCCGTACGCACAGAAAGTCCTTACGATCACTCGCGAAAATAAAAAGCAAAAGTCGACAGTCAAAGAAGAAATGTGATAAAATTGTATATTTTAGTAATGCGTGCACTAAATGGATAGGTGTAAGAATGAGAAAATCAAGGTGGCGGGAGCAAATCCAACCTACTCATAGACAGCCATCACCAGATTTTCATTCTAATCCTAGTCTAACCTAATATATATTCTATTGGGTTGCGCCATAAAACAAACTTTGATTACTGTTTCGTGATCGCCGGGCGCCGGTAGCGACGATGATTTTGATTGGTCGAAACTGACATTCGAGGAATTCTGCGCCAACCGCTAGTCAGGATTTAAGCTTTTGAAAAATCTGCCCAGTGACAGTTGGAAAGCGTGGGTGCCGGTGTCCTTTAATTTTGAGAACCGACATTCCATTTTTCGTGTGATATATAGACGGATCGATTTGTTTCGGATTCGACGAACCGGGAGAATTGGAAAAAGGATCTGCACTCGACATTCTAGGAAAACGCTGTAAGTACAATTTGTCAGCTGTGTACTTAGTTAGCTTTAGCCTCGTGTATCTCGGGTGTCAGAATATCAATCATTATCGGCGGAGATTGGGAAGGAAAATATTTCTTTACTAATCCCGACCCGCGTGCGGTGGTGGCGATTCCGTCCGTCATCGCACTATCGGACATCGCACATCCACTAACGCGATGTCTACTTTGTCCAGGAAACAGTACGGTAAAAATTGCACCAACATTTTATTTATATAAAAGAAGATTTTATTGATATTGATCCATTTTTGTCCATGCGTGTTTAAACAATGGTATTTATAAATAGACTACCTATTTGAAATGTAAGATTTCGCGTGAAGATTTGAGGCTGTAGATGTAACAAAAACAGCGCATCCATATTTATGGGCGGGCGGGTGTTATTCTTCTAGAAAATTTGAAAAGGTCGCGCATAAATTACAAATTGTTATCACACGGTCCCTTCCGCCGAATTTCAGCAACTTTTCCGCGCGAATGGCCGTGGTGAAATTTTCTGTTTTTTCGTATACAGGGTGTGCGGGATAGAAGCTTAAAAAAAGATTTTTAAATGCTTTTATTGCTAGACCCGTTCAAAAACAGTCGTGGTTTTATGTGAGAGTATCATAAATTACTTAAAATTATATAAAATATTCAATTTAATTTCTCGCTCGCTCACTCATATCATGATGAAAATAAGCTAAATACCTAGTAGAGGGATTACTTAAATTTTTTTGAGGCTACACAGAAAAAGGGGTAACAAAAAATCGTAAGCACAACGCCAATTTTTCATACCAGAACCTCCAAGGTACTTATACAATACTTTTTTTATGTTAATGATTACTGCTGTATTACTTAATCTTTTGCTTCACACCATGTTTTTATTACCTACTTTGTATGCCCTATTTATTTGAATAATTATTGCAATATACCTTATTTCTTGTCATATCTTACCTTTTATGTACACGCATGTGATAATTTCTATTTTAATATTTAAATCATCTTATATTTCTGTATATCGCATGTATGATAATTTAATGTTTGTATTCTTATATGCAATGCGTGGAACTACACAAACCTCCCCACATACTGGGATAAAGTTTTATTTATTTAATACACTTCAACAGCATTCTCAAAAGATGCAACAAAAGAGGAAGATTGAGAAAGGTGCAAGAAATCTTGACATGAAATAGCTAAAACTTCTTATTTAAAAATAAGAAGAAAAAGAGCCTCAAAGAATTGTAGATGCCTGATGATGATGAGTCAATACTCATCGATACCATTGATAAGTTTAGTTAATTTGTAAAAATAAAAATTCTGGAGGAAGATTGAGGCGTCTGCAGATCACCCTGTAGCTGTTTCTGCCCTATAACCATACAGACATATCCTTTATCCTTTATCGTTTTTCCGTCTGCGAGCCAATCCTTAGGACGGCCCCCAAAGGTGCGATCGGGGCAAAAAGTACCCGAAAGTAGAGGAAGTAAGGAATGGGTACTCCAGCTTGAATACATTGAGATTGAGAGAGTGCGCTTAGGCATATGAACGGCGTAGTTAATATATTTTTTACGCAACATTATTTCGGGTTAATGTCTTTTATTACTGCTTCCACGTCTCCTATTCAGCTTTTTTATAGTTCAGTCATACAATAGTACCTATTTTCTATTAAAAGGATAGTTTAAAAAGATCTAGCACTTACAAGGCGCGCAGTAGTAGTATAAAAGGCCCAAGTAAGACCGAATTGATCGTTTTTTAGTTGAAATTATGTGACTAGATTAATAATTTTATTTAATAATAATTATTTTTTTAAATATTTCGAATGCAGTCACCGAGGATTACTACGATAATTAAGAATGTATTGAATTTTAGATTATATGTATCTATCCCTTCTAATATCATGTTTTCAATTATTTTTTGGCTATATTTCCTATAAAATCTCAAATTCAGTACATGCTGAATTAGTAATCCTCGATGAATACATTACATTATTTGGATATTGCTGCCTTTACTTTTATATCCCTCCTTTCACTAAAGCTTTACGATAATTACAATTAGTTATGTATATTATTGATACCTCACCTAATTCGTGACGGTTTTATTTTATCGCTTATATAGAGTTTTTCTAACTGGTCTGCCATGTATATATTTCGCCGTATTGCCTTATTAATGTTGGAAACCCCTCTTAAATATTAGTGAGACACTTCTTTCTATCTTTTGAAATAAATTATGTGTTTAAATATTTACCTACCGGGTTCCAGGTACAATTCGTGGTATTGTCTAAATACAATACATCGAAGTAATTTTCTCAAACCTGGGCGTTTTTGTGATGTTTCGCTACAGTAATAGAACGCGCATTAATATCAGTGTATGATTTGGGAGAAACTTTGTGATAAAATATCTTTAATTTAAGAGTAAGCTCGGCAATTAAGACAATTTTTTTTCAAAGTAATACGTGATAATTGTAGGCATCTACCTTTTGTATCAAAGTAAGAACATGAAAGAGAAAGTTGGTAGCTCCCAAGGTTGGGTAAGCATGGTCTAGTTAAATGCGTAGACGGAGTACGTTTTATCGATCCTTTAACTATTTTCAAACCAAGATAAGTGCTTTTGTTATGAAAAGAAGACAACCATCGATAGCCAATCGATGGTTGTCAAAATAACGGCATATATATGCGCGATCTTCTCGGGGTTTCGAAGAGAACGCCATGCCGCCTTGTTGACATTTGCGTTTATATATGTTTCTGGAAGAAAGGATTGTCCGTCTTCGTCGGGGGTTTCTGACCGGTCGCTGCAATGAATGACGGCACGTGCCTCTACTGTTTCCTGATGACTTTCTTCGCCTCAGGTTATTCCTCTGGAAAGCTGACTCCATTATTTTGTCTACCCTGCGTTTTCGGCCTGTCGACATGCGAGTGTCGAATCGTCTATTCATTCCATGTATTGGTGAGTTCTGCGAATTTACCGCCGGGTTATTGCCTGCTGTACGAGCTGTAGAGCAATTAAAGAAGAAGAAAATAAGAAGAAGATGATGATTAATTTGTTCTCAGATTTTTTCGAATCCACCCGGAATCTTTTGTACTTGTACGCCACTTGCCTGCCTCTTTAGCGCTATTTCTTTAAAAACTCTGAAGGTGGATCTATTCTGAAACGTAAACAAGTTGTATGCAGTGGGAATACCTCAAAAATCTGGACAAAAAATGTCGTACTTATATAATATAGTAGTCCGTGAAAGATAAAAATATGAAAGAGATTCTTGCGACATTGCCGGATGGTAAACATCCGGAGGATTTCCTCGGATGGTGGCGTTCTGTAGAAAAAGTGGCGGGGCGAACACGTGGAGAGTCCATATTAATCTTTCCATTACGGCATCTGAAACATCAATGTGTCCTAGTGCGAGATATTTCTTAGTCTTAAAGAAAAAAGGGTTTCTTTTTTGTTATGATTTTAAAACAATTTTATGATTTAAATTCACCCGAATTAATTTTAAAAATAATTTACATTTTTTGCCTAAGTGATTGTGTATTTACAGTTTACTAACTCTGTTGGGGGTAAACTTGCAAGCTGACACATTTTTCTTCACACATGCGCTCGTGCATTCATTCGCATAGACATAACTCACACATACACGCACACAGCAAATTTCTACCTGACCTGAATTCTTCTTCTTCTTCTTCCTCAGCCTTTTTCCCTCCACTGCTGGATGTAGGCCTCTTCCATTTTTTTCCACTCGTCTCTGTTTCTCCCCATTCGCATCCAGGTTATTCCTGCTTGCTGGACTATGTCATCGGACCACCTTTTGGGAGGTCTTCCGACGCTTCTATTTTTTGTCCAGGGCCTCCACTGTAGGATTCTGGGTGACCATCTAGTATCCTCCTGTCGAGCCATATGTCCAGCCCACTGCCATTTTAGTTTTGCAATACGGTCCATAATATCAGCAACTTTTGTTCGGCGTCTTATTTCTTCATTACTGATTTTATCCCGAAGGCTTACGCCGAGCATCTGCCTTTCCATGGCCCGCTGTGTACATTTTAATTTTTGTATGCTTTTTTCTGTCAGTGTTGCTGTTTCTAGTCCATATGTCAGCATCGGTAGGATACATGTATCGAACATTTTTCTTTTCAGGCAAATTGGGATTTCTTTATTTTCAAACAAGTGTTTCAATTTACCAAATACTGCCCAGCCCAGACCTATTCTTCTCGGTAGTTCTGCTGTTTGGTTTTCTTTTCCCAGCTTTATCTTATGACCAAGGTACACATATTCATCAACTGTTTCTATTTCCCAATTGTTTATTTTGAATTTGTGTTTGGATGTGGTTAAAATTTTTGTTTTTTGTGTGTTCATTTCCAAACCTGTTTCTTTCGATGCTTCTTGCAATTCTCTGGTCATAGATTCCAATTCTCTTACATTATTGCTAACAATCACTATATCGCCTGCAAACCTGAGGTGGCTCAGATAGGTGCCGTTTATCTTTACTCCTTTATTTTCCCAATTTATCTTTTTGAAAATGTTTTCCAAGGCGAGTGTAAAGAGTTTTGGTGAGATAGTGTCACCTTGTCGCACACCTTTTCCGATTTTGAAGCTTTCTGTTTTCGTATCTTCATCTATTGTCACGCTCATGGTTGCATTTTCATATATGTATTTTATCAGTCTCGTATATCTTGAGTCGATTCGTGCATTTTCGAGCGCTTTTATGATCGCCCACGTCTCAATTGAATCGAATGCCTTCTTATAATCAATAAAGGCCATATGGAGAGTGATATTATATTCTGTTGCCTTTTCAATAAGTAACCGAATTGTTTGTATGTGATCCCTTGTTCCAAAGCCTCTTCGAAACCCAGCTTGTTCTATTGGTTGGTACTGGTCAAATTTATTGGTTAACCTGTTTGTAATAATTTTTGTGAATAGTTTGTATAGGTGTGAGAGTAGACTAATTGGGCGGTAGTTTTCTAAATTGTCACTATCTCCTTTTTTAAATAACAGTTTAACTTCCGCGTTGTGCCAAGCGTCGGGAATTTTTCCATTTTCTATACATTTATTGTACAATAGTATTAAGGCTTCTTTAAGGTTTTCTCCACCTAACCTCAGAATATCAGATGTTATGTTGTCTTCTCCCGGAGCTTTGTTATTTTTCATTTGTTTTAATGCTTTATCTATTTCATCGGTATCTATTTCGGCGAGTTCTTCTGATCCTACATTTAACACTCGAATTTCACTGTGCTGTTCCTCGTTGATGTTTGATGTGTAGAGATCCTCGTAGAATGTTTTAACTGTATTAGTGATCTCTAGTTTATCTCTTACAATTTCATTGTTTTGGTTTTTAATTTTTGTTATAGCAGAATTTCCCTTTGAGTTTATTCGTTTAAGAATTTTCATATTTTTATTTGTTTCTATGGTCTGTATTACCAAATTGGTATTAAATTTTCTTATGTCTCTTCTTATATTTCTTTTTATCGTTTTATTCAACATTTTATATCTGTCTGTGTTTCTATCTAAAGTTTTCCTTTCTTCGATCAATTTGGTTGTTTCTTCGGATATCTTTTGTGTTCTATCGTGTCTGAAAGAGACTTTTTTCAGGGTGGTGTGTATGTCTGCTACTATTTTGTTATTTAATTCGTTTTACCTGAATTACTACGTATTAACGTACACACGTAATGTAATTATTTCTGTGAAATTACGGTTTCAATAATTGGCCAAAGGCTTTATAAAATGTAGGTATATGAATATGCATGTCAGTGAGAAAACCTGTTTAAACACGTTTAAACGAAAAAAAAGATGCAGTTTTACACATTCCAAGTAGTTTTAGGCAAAAGTTATGAACATTTCTTCCAGTAAGAAAATAAAAATATCATTTTACGCTTTTTTGAAATCTACTGTATTTAGAAGTTGAAGTCAGCATGGCATCTCTATAGATAAAACTGAATGTCTGCCTGTTTGTTCTTTATGCAATCCAAATTAATTATTAATTTGGATGGCATAAAGATTAATTTGATCCTTAGGATCCCACGTAAGATACTGATCCTTTACTGCCGCCCCACCAATTCCTTCATCAGATATCAATGTGTATTGAATTCAACGCCATCTATTTCTAATTACGCACTGATATTTTTGAAATAAAGGCATCCTCTCCACTCCCTCCAGCCACCCTACCCTTTCCGACGAAACAAATGCGTAATGAATACCTATATATTATAGATGTCTCATAGAGACGAAGCTATTTTTTTATGTGTAAATAAGTATTTTTGGGTGGCTTAAGTGATCACTTTACACAATATAACGTTCACCAATTCCACCCATGAATGACTACTACGACCACATCTATCAAATTTTTATAAGTTGTACATATGTTTAATTCACACATCTTCTTTCATATGTGAGTGGTATTTTTACTACCAGCACCTGTGTTTAAAAATTCATCATTCCCATAATATGGTACAGATATCTCATTACCATATAAAAAAGTAGCTTCTTCTCTATGAGACATCTATAATATATCTCGATTAAAGTTGATAAAATCCAGCATTGTATTCTTCAAAAATTTGAACATTCTCAATATATTAGGAATATATAAAAAAATTAAATATATATTATATTATATTTTTTAAATAGAGATGCGAACACGGAATACGTTTCACATCAATATTTTTACTATTTTAAAATTAAGCTAAACACTTGTGCTATAAAAATAGGACCAACTTGCTGGTCCGGAGTGAGGTTCGAACCCGCGACCTTTGGATCACGAGGCGAGAGTCCTAACCACAAGACCAACCAGCTACTTGTTATTATATTCTTCTCGCTTTGGTCCTAAAGGAAGTTCATCTTATATCATATTCCCTATTCCCATAGTTATTCCATGGCCTGTCTCGATATATTTGTGTATTATACTGCATTGAATGAAAGTCACACAATTGTGCTTAGTTCCTCTATAGGACTCAAAATTAATTCATATCAATGAAGTAGGCATTTGGAATTCTTAAAAAAAAATTGTGTTTCAGAAAAAAATTCAAATTTCGATATTATCATATTTTATCCAGCTTATCCATATGTCAAGATTTACGTCTGTTGGGTAACTATAATACTGAGGGATGAAACGAAAAGGTTAGGGATGAAAATATTTTATGTAAATATGTATTACGTTTGCTATCTAATATGATCACATTGGACTGATAATAAAACAACAGAGGTTTGTTTATATTTTTATTACCATATTCATATTGCTTTTTGTGAGAATATGCAGAACCAAATTTTCACAAGGTTAAATAGATAATATGAAATAATTAACACATTTCGTTAAATAACATTCAAATATATGTAATAAATATAATATATTTCGTACAATTTTATAAAAACACTACTCAATAAAATTGTAAAGAAAAACAAATTTATACAGTAGAATTTTAGTACTTTTTAAATTTTTTTTTAATAATATTCTCGTTAGTGTAACAGTAAAAAATATTAACATAAATTATATAAATGATGTTACTGTAGCAACTTAACATATCTTCCTTCCAAGAAACTCGGTAAATATGTATATATATATATATGTATATATTATATATTGTTGTTTTCCTATTTTCATTTCATCAAGATATGAAATTCGTATCTCTATTCTTGTTAAACTAGGTTTGTAAAATTTGCATGAAAATCGTGAGACTAAATTAGAAATTTGAATGAATTTTTCAAATTGAAATCATTTCGTAAATTATTCCTGGGCTTACGATTTGAATTGATTAACATAAAATAAGTATCAGAATGGGACACGTGTAAATATTTCCGTAAAAATAAGTAAAAAATGATGTCTTAGAATAACGTGACGTTAGACGTGGGCAGGCTATAGTGGTACAAAAGTAATGAGCATTTTAAATTAAATAAACTCATAAGGGCTCAGATGATGTAGTTTGAATTTAAAGATTTTTGCAAAATATTTAGAAAATAAGGTTAAATTCTGTAAATGAAAATAAAATATGGCATTCGAGTTTTAAACTGTACGGGTAACAAAATGTAATACAAACCAAAACATGTGAAAAATAATGTAACTTTGTTATCCAAGTACTGCAGTTTTGGACAGTTTTTCACAATTTTTTTTTTTTTTTTGTTATTAAACTACGAATATTTGTGAAAATTTAAAGATATGAAATTTAAGTAAAAAAATTGTCACATAGATTAACAAAATGAAATTGGCATCCATTTTTTAAATTTATTTAATTTTAAATATAAATAATTTTAATATCTTTGGAAAACCAAAGAAATGAAAATAACAAAAAGTAACAAAAATTGTTTAAAAATATATTTATCCATCCTCCAAAGAAACGTGTGTAAAAATGTGTTTATTTATTTACAATAAACCATAATAATAGTATTTTTATAATATTACATACGTATAAAAAAAATCAAATAAATATCATGGTAGTTAATACACAGTGTGATAAAAATCTACGTATTTTGCATTTGGTGAATATTTAATTACCTACAATAATTCATCACGTCAATGAACTCACAGCTATCTTAGAAGTATTAAAAAATGAAAAAAAAAAATAGAAAATGACGAGGTTAAATAAGTAGTTCTATTTATAATCAAGTTGTAAATAAGTAGTTCTATTTATAATTAAAAAGGTTAAGAAATTAAATAAATAAAAAGACAAATCATTTTATCTTCTTTGGTTTTTTTGGTAGTTAAATAAAACAAGTTAGGTAGGCAGCTATTACAGGTTCAAAACCAAACAAATAAAGTAAAATATAACAATGTAATATTCTCGTAAGATAATTATTAGATTTATTATCAATATATCGTTATTTACATCAAGTGATTAATTTGTTAAATGTTTTGGTGAAATCATAAATCGATTTAATAAAAATGATTTTTATACTACTTCCTTTCTTTTAAACATTATCGAATAATTTTTAATCATTATTAGTTTTTGAGTTATCTACACTGTACAATTTAAATAGTTTTTATCAATGTTATACAATCTATAATTATTATATGTTATATGATAGGTTGGTCTCTGAGACTCTCAACTTTCTTTCGTATTTTCGATTATCAACATTATCTTTCAGATT
>JADDOH010000151.1:0-53715 GCA_016648135.1 Agrypnia vestita | reverse complement strand
CATCATACGTGCATTCTGCATTTCAAACGTATTACTAACATATATAAATACATATTATTGCGTTTTACAAATTGAATATGATCGCGGGAAATAGGCATTCCGTCCGGTTATGCAATGTTACTTCCAACGTAGCATAATGAGATCTTATTACCGGTGCTAGACTCTCGAGGTTAGTCACGTGATTGTTGTATAAATGGAATAGTGAAGGGGATTGAAGAATGAGATACACTCGCGATACAGATAGTTGTATGTAACTGGGATCAAATGACGGGGTGCGTGTTCTCGGTCCAGGGGATGAACGGGACTGCGGAGACACTCTGGGTGGGTCTAAGTAGAATTGCGCACAGCCTCCACACAGTTAAAATGTGGTCAGTCAAGCAAAGGTGAAGCATTTCGAATCGGACCAGAGCGTCGTGCCTCAAACACAGCCGGAGGGAAGAAGCCCCTACGTTCTTTCACTCCCTTGGCCCGACGAGCTCGAATTCCGGATATGAATGTTCATGAATGTCAGCTAAAAGACTCAGGTAGCCGTACCTCAATCGAAACCTTCGTTCGGGACCTCATCAACGTACGAGACAGGGCGTTCCGCATGGACGAGCAACTATGAGAAGCAAATGAAGGGGATTGAAGAAAGAGATACACTCGCGATACAGATGGTTGTATGTAACTGGGATCAAATGACGGGGTGCGTGTTCTCGATCCAGGGGATGAACGGGACTGCGGGGACACTCTGGGTGGGTCTAAGTAGAATTGCGCAAAGCCTCCACACAGTTAAATTGTGTTCAGTCAAGCAAAGGTGAAGCATTTCGAATCGGACCAGAGCGTCGTGCCTCAAACACAGCCGGAGGGAAGAAGCCCCTACGTTCTTTCACTCCCCTTGGCTCGACGAGCTCGGGCTCTTGTTATGAATGTATGTGAATGTAATAACTCCGTACTCAAGGACGAGATAGGACGTTCCTCATGAACGAGAAATTATAAGATGCAGGTAGCAGTTCGACAGTCAATACTTATGCTCGGGGCCGCTTTAATAAACGAGATCTGTTAGCAGTTTAACAATCAATTTTTATGATCGGGACCGCATTCAGGCGCGCGATGACATTACTAACACCATCATACTCATCATTCACCACCTTTTCTAACTTGCTGTATACAGAGACCTTCGGGGTTCTCCTTTCCCGGCCAGCGAGAAACATATCAGGAATTACACAATCAACTGTAATAATCATGCTGTTTTACCATCATTTAATATCTCTAGTCAATAAGACTACACCGTGGGATCAATCACATCAACTATATTTGGCGATGCTAACATGGCTCTGACTGACGCGCTCAAGGGAGAGTCTTTTCCAGTCACCCAGTTAGTTCATTCAGCCCTTTAATCAGCAGTAAACATCATAATAACCCGGCTCATGTAGCCGCAACGTGGGATCCTCATCATATACACCAGTCAATTTGACTGCCCCGCGGGACAATATACAAACCTTAATATCAGACGCGGGATTTCTTCCTGATATGTTTGTCGCCGGGAAGCGAGGACTTCGGGGGATTCCAGCAGGAGCAATAGAGTCTCGGCTTGATCTTGGTCTGCAGCTTAGTGTGGGATGTTATGTCTAAACAGGAGTTAACCACCGGATGCGGCGATGCTCTGGGGCCGCATCCCCCTCCCCCCTACAGGGGGGGGGGGGGCATCTAAATCCACGTTTGAACAGAAGTGGTTAGACACTTCTTAAATTTCACTTACAAATCTGTATCTTCCATTCCCTTAGAATCTCGGGCTGCGATAATGTCAGACAAAGCTTGCCCTGAGCCTCTGTTGCGCCTAGTTGTTATGAATATATGTTTACTCTTTCCACTATGTACTATGAACAGATTGAGCAGATTGGACAACGTGAGACGCGCTATCGGTAGGTTTCTACTTGTGTTTTGAATATAACGTATGCTATTATATCTTGTAAATCTGTCATAAATGGGTGCCGCATGTGGTTGTGCTGACACTGTTCTAAGCTGCTATTATGAGATGTTGATAATCAATGCGGGCGGAATCTTTAGCGTATGCCGTTAACTTGGCAACGATTGTATTGTTTTATATTACAGTATTTTAACCCCGATGGTATTATAGTTATGGCGGTTCAATGTAAGGGAGTTTTGCTACTAGCGTTTATTCCTAGGCTACGCCGCATATAATTGGCTTTTAGGCCAACTCCGGACGTGGACGATATCGGCTATCTCTCATATAGGCGAAACTGTAGAGTTCTAGAGCGGTTTCTAGAAGGACGAGTACGGATTAGTTACGTGCGTTTGTTATTTCCATAGTTAGGTAAGAATTCGATCTATATTAGTCTAGTCGCGTTAATAAGAATACGAATCTCACCACATATCAAAAGAATTTTGGATAGCTACGGACAGAACGGAGGGGGAATTTTCCTAACCACTAGATAGATCACGACTGGCCAATTTTGAAAATATAAATTCTTAACAAAAAAAATAATAATATTAGCTTTCATGTAAATATACTTCCGAAGTTCTAAGTTCAACTTAAGTTTCATCTAGTAGCTTAAAGCATAAAGTGTGTGCTTAAAAGTCACAAAAGTTGTAATAAAGCTCGATGCGGTAGCTTAAAGTCTCAAGCTTTGGGCTTTTCGTAAAACTTATATTATTAAACTTTATAGTTAGGTATTTAGCTTAGGTGTGAAGGTGGATACGTTACAACTTCCTTATTGCTCTCAGGGCAATGAATTATTGCCAACGTATAAATTTCCGTGCATCGTTTAAGCTTCGATATTCGGAAATTGCTCGTTATAATGTTTCAGGTTCCCATAAATAAATCACAAAATTGACTTTATTATTTTAAAAGTATTTTTAGGAAAATAAATTTACTTAAACGCGAGACAAAATTATTTTAGAATATTTTGAGTATTTTCAAATTTTTCAGAACAGTGCTGAACTTTCGTCACTGGGACATCATCAACTAATCAATGCATATAATAGATGTCTCTCAAAGACGAAACTGTATTTTTATGGGAGAGTAGGTTGTGGAAGTCTTTTGGGTGTACATAGGGCTTACGACCTATCGTACGGTTGGCTTAAGTGATCACTTCACTCAATGTAACGTTCGCTATTTTCACCCAAGTTGTTTATATATTTAAATTATGCGCCACGTTTCACATATGAGTTTCAATCTTCTATACCTACTTTCCCATAAAAATACAGTTTCGTCTCTGTGAGACATCTACAATATACATTGGTTGAAAAATATTTTAACTTTCACTAAACAGAATAACTGAAATTTAATATAGAGTAGCTTGTTGGTCTTGTGGTTAGGACTCTCGCCTCGTGATCCAAAGGTCGCAGGTTCGAATCTCACTCCAGACAAGCAAGTTAGTCCTATTTTCATAGCACAAGCGTTTATCTTAATTTGAAAATAGTAATAATATTTATGTGACACGAATTCCGTGATCGCATCTCTATTTAAAAAAAAAATATTAAAATTAAAATAATAAAATTTTTACATTTTGAGAATACGAAGTTTCACTGTTTTAAGCATATTAAAATTTAAACGTGCTTTTAAAAACTTATGAAAGTACAATCTTTGCAACCTACGAGTGTGTTTAAAAACTAAATTTAAGTGGTTGAGACTTTTTACTAGTAATCTAGTGGTCGCTAGTTCAAGCCCCATTTCTGTAGACTATCAAGATAATTCTTTTTAAATAGTACAGGCTTTAGCTATGTTTCAAAATAGTAATAATAAACAAACAGGTGGATTTTTTGATTATGAGGAATGTTGAAATAAATCTGCCTCTAAATAATTGAAAATATTAAGATAACGTTTTTGTAACAGATTTTAAAGCCACAGCGGAGGTTTTAAAATGTTTTTAAACGTTAAAAAATGCTTTGAAAATTATTTATCGAATGTGTAATTATCACTCTTTACCGGATAATTTTATTCAAACGTGTTGCCCTATAATTTCATTACAAGCGTTTGGAGGTTTTAAATCATCTTTTAAATTTATGAACGATGTAGGAAAACAAACATACCGATTTCTTTCTTTCCATGTCATCCTTGAAGTTTGAAAAGGTACAAAAATTTTTCACATTTTGTAATATCAAAATATATTTTAAAATAATCTGTATAACTCGCTTTTTTAACATTTAAATAAAAACTTAGTACAACACCCTGCTTTGAATAAATTTTACAAGCCACATAATTTACCTTTTTTACTATTCCGACGGACCCGACCATCTTCATGGTTATTTCGGCAAAGCCCTCAATTTGAAACACACCCCCAACAAAGCTGTGGTTATGCGAGGGTTAACATGTTACACAACATATATCATTTGGCCAATTCATTGCTTCCGGCTACAATAACACGGCTATGACCGGCTCGGCCGTTTGGGGTCAGAAAAGGACAGGATGTACTAACGATCGGTGGGAGGATGGGGGTGGAAAAAGGGTTAAGTGAAATGTTACGGATTTTCCTTGATTTTATGATCCCACTGAGTCCGAGGACGTAAGTATATAAGGATGAGTGTAATGTTCGGTGTCTCTCTCGCACGACTTAAAGGATTAGCAGACATAGAGGTTTTTCACATCGCCAAGGTACGATAGTTTTATTCTAATTTAGCAATAATTGAATTTTTGAAGTTGTACCTACTTCTTAAGGCGACTGTTTGACAAAGTGAGCAAATTTCACAATTTTTTCTAATACCTTCTCTTGCGTTTATCATATTTTCGTATGGAAATATACTATTTTAAAGAACTCCCTTCAAATCATTTATTCACTATGCTAAGATCTGTTTTAGATTTATTCTTATTTGTTTGTTCTTTACTAGATGTTTACGACATACTTACGTTCATCTTTCGCTGTATACAATACATTACTGTTGACTCTACAACCCTTGGTGGATCGTGTTCTTTGTCCACTGACATCAGACTCTCACCAGCACTCTCCAGTTCTGGATCTCCAAGGCAGATATGTCTTTGAGAACATTTTCTATCTTAGTTTTGGCCGTGCTAAGCTCCATCGCTTTATTGGTCTTGAATTCAGTAGAGATGTCTGTGCTGTAAAAGATAAGCCTTGATTAATCTTGCAAACACAGTGCAATATTTGTTAATTGAGATTGAGAACTCGCATCCGCAACAGACTAACAGAAGTTCGGTAACAGTTATAATCTATTATTACAAACCTGTTTTACTTTTCTTACATGCTTGCTACTTGTTATACTGCACTCCGACATTGCGAACATGTGTGAACGCTGGAAGATTCCGTGTGTAGAGTAGGAGTTCTTCCTCATACTTTATATCGGTGGCTGTCACCATCTACACCAACTTTTTCAAAAGCTCAAGTCAGTAATACCTGGGCATTTTACTTCAGTGATCATAATTAGCTACAAAAATGGATAAACAATATTTTCCCATCTCAAACGAAAATATCAAAGCGACATCATTTGATAATGATTAATTAATGTTCACTTGATATTGTAATTACGAAGATGAGCGGAATCTCCTTGAAACGGGTGGTTTTTGTTAATATTTCGATGGGTTTAATGAGATAACGCGGCCAGACATTAAAATTCTTATCAAAGGAAATTAAGGAGGTCCGCCTTCTCCCATCCCGTGATAAAATCACAAATATAATTGAGAGCACAGCTTCAAAGACCCTTGACAAAGTGTTTAAATAAACATCTGTGGTTTTTGAAAGTCTTCAACATTTATTTTACGACGGATTCATAAGCTAAAATTGAGAGCCTAGGGCCGGTTGTTTCAAGTTGGATTAAAGTAAGCGTTCTTTTAAAGCATTGATTTTTACGTTCTCCACCAATAGACGATCCGTTTTCGTAAAAATCAATGCTTTAATCGACCGCTTACTTTGATCGAACTTGAATCAACCGGGCCTTTGGCGTGTTTCTGAAGAAATTAAAAACTATGTTTTTTTTTAATAATAACAAGATTTGATCAAAACTTACAAAAAAAATTCATTTTTCTCAAAAATCTATTCTTTAATATTCAATCCTACAAAATTGAAAGAACAGAGAAAAAGTTTATTAGATTCAAAAAATATAAGTAACTTATTCCTGTTGATAATCTTAACTACATTTATTTAGTGCTATTACTTAATTTAATAGTCCTATCGCAGCACTGGAAAATATGTAACATTCTATTTTTACTCCCTTTCCATTAACTCGTAGCGTCTGCTTGTCGACTTTTCTGCTTGTCTGCCGAAAAAACTTTGGATCGATTTTTAACCTTTTTTTTGTGATCCAATCGAGATGAAACTTTGCAGGCAGACTTGTGGCGATGATAAAAATGATCTAACAAATTTTTGTTTAAAAAAAATAATAATTATAGTATAATTTTGGATTTTTAGAAATTTTGTGATTTATATATTGTTTAATTTTCGAGCCCGATGCGTGGAATAGGCGCAAAACCTCTTCCATTGAGAAAGGGAGTATAATAAAATCTTGTTTTTTATGGGTAAATTTTTAATTTAAAATAATGATCAATTATTTTAAATAAATGTTATTATATAACTCTTATTTTATAAACATATTATCTACGCAAGGATTGCATTAAGTTAACGAATTTAATTATGTGGATTTGTATGGTAGGTACCTATATGTAGCATTGCTGCTCTTAAACGTATGAGCACAAAAATGACAATCTATGTATATGCGGCCTTTATGGTGTTTATGATTTTTTTTAATATTTGCCTTTTCAGTTTAATTATTAAACATTTTTTATTATATTTTGTATAAAACCATGTGTGTATTTTCGTTTGATTAACATTTATTTTATTCATATTTAATAAACACACTTTATTACATTATTGTATTTGTAAATTAATTTTAATAATGTTAAAGTCCTATGGCGTATAAATAAAAAAGTTTATTCATTAATTTTAATTTAATCTCCTATATACCTAATAGTACCCAACAATTATAGTGGATTAGTGCCAATCCAATATAAAATAATAAAATATTTTAAAAAATCTTTGTCTTTTCAATGCTCCCTTAAAGAAGTTTTACCTTATTTTAAAATTTTTTTGTTATAATTTTAATGAACATTACGAGTTATGAAAAATTGTTTAACGAGAGAATCTATTTTCAAGTCTTAGAGTGTGATATCTCACAAAACTATTTAAAAAAAAACAATTTCCTTATCATTTTATAATTTATAAAATAAATCATAAAAATATATAATATGGTACGCAATAAGAAAAATATAATCATATTATACATTATTCAATTTTTTTCTTCTGAAAAATAAACTTGAATCCAATCTTCTCAGAATTTAATTTTTTCATGTGTCATAGTCTAAGATATCATATAAATATGTGAGAAATGTGAAATTTTATAATCATGATAAATAGAATTTAACTGAAGGGCTTATTAAATAAAGGTCTAATTTATCAATTTAAAACATATTGTATTTCAAACGAATTAATATTTGATTTATATAAAATACCTTTGTAAACACCACTTTCTTATTGAAAAAAAATTCAACTTTTTTTTTTGTTATCCTGACGAAGAAGCCATTGGCTCGAAACGTGTTGAATTTTTTTCAATAAAAAAGTGGTGTTTACAAAGTTATTTTATATACTTCTTCTTCAAATGTAGCAAATTTATTTTGTGGTATGATAATTATAATTAATATAAATTAACTTTGTTTAAACCACTTATTTATTGAAAAAAATCAACATGTTTCAATAAATAAGTGGTTTAAACAAAGTTAATTTATATTAATTATTTTATATAAATGATAATTATGTCACCACAAAATAATTTTGCTATATTTGAAGAAGAACGAATTAATATTTTATGTATTAACGTATTAGTCCTTAATAATAATGGGTTAATACCTATATGTATCTACTAATATATTTCTCAGCCATACCCAGACAAAACCACCCTCGGGTGCCGGATTGGGGAGTGGCCAATGGATAATATTGGTTATTGAATATAGTGAATAAGCAGTCACGGACCAGAAGGGTGGGTCTGGGTACTTCCTTTCGGGGACGAAACATGGGCACTTACCCTAGCCACCACAATAAAGATAGAGCCTTTAGAAATACTATGCTACCTACATGCAGATATCAAATATCTTCAGTGAAGATGAAAAAGTCTTGAAATAAAGGAAAGAAAGATAAAGAATATTATTGATGGACGATTGATGATAATTAAATTACGTGAAAAATATTAACTTTGTTATCTGTAAGGGACTTTAAAAATATTATTTATTTTATTTTATTTTTCATATATTGGTTTTCTTACAGCCATATGATTACTAAATCTTGAAAAAAACATTGGGCCAATGCGAAGCCTTGGGCCAATTACAAGAAAACACATATATACAAGAATATTAAACCAGGATCGATAAAAAAAAGATAAAACAATATGTCAAATAGTGAGTTTGTGTGAGTGTGTGTACTTGTGTGTTTTTATGTGTCCATGTGTGGATGCGTTTTTATGTGTTCGTGTGTGTGTTCACATGTATGGGAAGAAAAATGTCATCACGCAAGTTTATACGTAAGGGATTTTGTAAACTGTTCAATACTTAAATATAAAATATCGAGATCTGCAAAGGCCGTGTCATAGGTATCTAGTATTCTTTTAATAATACAGTTTTTACCGTATTTTTCTCTCCAATGATTTAAGTGGAAAAGGCGTGGTGCTCTTTTTCGTCTCTGTGAGACATTAAATTTATATTTTGCTTCTTAAGTTTCGAGAAAAACAGAATTTCTCGTCGACAAGTGAAGTATTAGTGACTTCCTTTAACACTCCGTTACACGCGCGGGGCACAGGCGTGCCCCAGTGAAATATTTTTGCCTATTATTTCATAAACTATGTATATAAAATCTTGCCGCTTCTAATAGCTGTTGTCAGTGTCCTTGAGTACTCACCAGTGACACAATGGCAACGCTGGTGAACGGATGTGTTCTCTGGAAACTTTTTAATGTCGGTGGGGCACGCCTGTGCCCCGCGCGTGAGATACCGTAACTATTTCATTTTTGAAGAAGGTAAGTAATTTTTGACATTTTCTTATCTATTTTAAATTTCAAATAAAGATAATTAATATTATATATAATTGTATAATATTTAGCTTTATAATGCTATAATAAAAAATATGTTTTGTATGTTTTAGGTACTTATAAACCAAAATGAACAGATAAGAACGACAAATAAGCACTAAACTCTTATATTCCTAGAAACATCTTTATGTTGCATGCCATGTTTTTTTGAACGTAGCATGCTTTTTTGGGTATAAATCAAAATGATTTGACACCTCAAGAAGATGACATATCCCGAAAAAGGACTTAAACATTTAGGTGCCATGGCTGTGGAAGAGCCAAAGATCGCTCGACTAGAAGCGCATGCCAGAAATGTCACAAGCCTGTTTGTAATGATCATAAATATAGCATATGCATTCAGTGTTATAACCAAAGTCAAAATGATCTCAATAAGTCAACTTATGAAGACTAAAATCTCAAATTTATAATTTACACGTTAATTTTTCATAATTTTCTAATGTTAAGGAAAAAATATTCTTGTTCTTGTTTTTATAGAGAAAGTATTTATTTTTTGTTTTCATTATAAGTGTCAATAAAGACTGATTATGTATAAAATATCTTTATTTTTTATTTCTACCCACATAAAAAATAATCCATCAATTGCTTTGGGGCACAGGGGTGCCCCGCGCGTGTAAATATGTAATTATTTGCAGCGCGTGTAACGGAGTGTTAAATGTGAAATTTTTACATTGATTAGGTTCAAATACAAATATAATTAATTGGTTAGGTACTGACAAAATGAGCTGAATTTACTGATGTAATAATAGTGTAACGGTAATATTGAGAGAAGAGGTGAAGAGGTAGTGAATGTAATATTGTTAAACAAATTTATCCCTGAGTTAAATTTTCTTCTAATTTCCAAACTTTCAAAATTATTCATTTTATTACTGTATATATATTTTATTACTATATATTTTTATTACTTTATATTTTATTACTATACTATATTTTATCAGCAACTTAGTGACATTATTGAAAAATATATCGATTTTACATAATATGTACAAACAAAATCTATCTCTATACAAATTATGAGTTAACCATTGCTTACCGGGATCAAATACCAAAGAAATATCAATTTTAACCAGCGTTTAAATTTAAAAGGTTTAGTAAGAAAGTATATTTTCCGCGTCCCTGTCGAGTATTCTGGAGTATGCCGTTAGCACCAGTATAATATTCTAATCTAATTTATATTAAAAGCACCTCGCAAATCTTTCCCCCACATAATTATGTCATTCTGACACTTAATTGTTGTCCCTATTTATAATAAAGAAGTTTTTCTTAATTTATTAAAAGAAAAAATAAACCTCAACAACCCTTTACAAATAAATTGCTATTAATTAAGTAGGTACCAGAGATTAGGAAGGATTAAAAATTTTACAATCAACAAACATTTTTCAATTACACAATCAACAAACATTTTTCCTTAGAAAATATTAAAATTTTAAAAAATATATTTTTTAGTAGTAACAAAATTTATTAATGGTTAATTATATATTTATTAATAAAAAGTTTATATAAAGTCACTTTTTGTTGAATTATGTTGCTAATGGTTTTTTGTATCAGGATAAAACGTATTAAATATTAGTTTAATATCAAGGGCTTAGAACTGTCATACACAAATAACTTGAAATTTTATAATTTACTACAGAGACGTTTATGCGTACAATTTTCAGATTGTTATCTGGTCCCCCAAAAGAGAATTAAAAAATTAAAAAAAATAATAATATTTGGTTTTCTAGACGGTGTTATCTTTAAAAAGGTAAGATACTCATCATTAATATTTTTATAAAGTAACTAGGTATTCCTAATAAAATTGAATTTTGTACAGTCGCTTTCGGTAACTTTGGCTACAAAGACTACATGAACAAAAACATATTAGATAAGTTAATAGGACTTTCGTTTCTAGTCCAGAATGTACCGAATACAATGCAGTTTATTTGAGTTATTTAGAAAAATATTGATGCCTGAAAATGTGAAAAACGGCGTGCGGAGTAAAACAAAAAATTGTCACCATTTTTGAACCAGATACAATAAATAGTTTTTTTTTTAAACTATTTATTAATTGACTCAAAGTCTAGTTGGTCCTTTGTTTCAAATAGGTGAATGTACCTAGATTACCCATCTTTCAATGTGTAATAATATAAAAAAAAATTTATTAAGTATTATTAATATTTAAAGCATTAACTTTGTGGTTAGACATAATAACAGAATGTTAGTAAACTTAGTAAAAACCACTACCAGATTTACGGTCTACCGGTTTCGAGACGTACCCGTCTCTTTGTCAGGACCAACACTACACTACTATATTCACAACACTATATACCCCTTTGTATTGTAAAACTATCGCCACTATTGATCACATGCCTTGCATCAATAGTGGTGATATTAACAGTGGTGATGCAATTCAATAGTGGTGATAGTTTTACAATACTATGGTTTGGGTGTATAGTGTTGTGAATATAGTAGTGTAGTGTTGGTCCTGACGAAGAGACGGGTACGTCTCGAAACCGGTAATGGGTTTTACTAAGTTTACTAACATTCTGCAATCATTAAGTATTTTACAAATTAAATACGTCTTGTTTAATTCCTCCCACAAATCATTATTATCATATTTTTATGTCATATTTAAAAAAAAAAGTATATGTTTACAAATAATGCTCAGTGCAATGTCTCCACGTGCATGAGTTGTGGAATGAGTGTAAAAAGAATAAAAATAATATTTTGAGTATGTTCAAATTTTTCAGAATAGAACTGGATTGTTGTCACAGGGACATCAATAATCAATTTATGAAATAATATTTTTGGCGTTTACTAGTGTAATGATAGAAATTCGGATGAATTCCATTAGATTAGATAAAGTATGTAGCTAAAAAACTCCAATATCAAATATAGATGTCTCATTTAGCGACATCTGTGGTCATTCAAGGGGAAGGAAAAAGCTTTGTGGCCGGCCGCGGTGAGGATCCTTGCAACTCACATGTGAAACGTGATGTATAATTGAAATATATTTACAACTTCCAAAAATTAATAGACATGGTATTCTATCATGGGCGAAAATGACGAACGTTACATATGTGTAAAGTGATCACTTAAGCCAACCGTACAATAGGTCGTAAGTCCTATGTACACCCATAAAGACTTCTGTAACTACTCTCCCTTAATAAAAAAAATATATGTACAGTTTTGTCTCTGTGAGACATCTATAATATACATTAATTGATTATAATATACATTAGAAGAAAAGACTTTATGTAAAAAATAAAAAAATTACATTAAATATTTATGTGAAAAAACGTAATATTTCTGTGTTACATGTGTTATGTCGAAAAATAATTGTTAAAACACGAGGTTTTAGAGTGTTTGGGGACATTGATGCATCGGCACTCTGTCTCCCTGGGGCGGACTTAAATGTGCAATTTGTATCGCTCCAGCTTTAAAACTTCAACCCCCCTCCCGCCCGCCGCGAGGGTGGTCACCGCTCCTGCAGCGAGCCGGGATAGCCCGAATAAAGAGATTCTTCCCGGCTTTAGTGGGATTTATATGGAGATTCTAAATATTTTCACAATTTATATCACGCCGGTAGGTATTTAACTCTCCCGGAATGGGCGCGAAAGAAGTTGGTACATGGGGTGTAATTTAAATAATTACGTATCTACATTTTTTATGTTTTGGCAATAGAATTGTTCGTATTTATTATTATTAGAATTGTTTGTTTTTGACGCAAAAACTTTGGAACGATTTTTAACCCACTTCCCGTAATCCAATCGAGCTGAAACTTTGCAAGTAGGCTCGTGGCGACGATCAAGCAGATCTGTCAAATTTTCTTTAAAAAAAATTAATAATTATAGTATGATTTTGGTTTTTTAGAAATTTTTAATGGTTTTTTCATACAACTTGCTCAGTTGTATGCAAATATTTCGATGCATCTGGTAGACACTTAACCTGATTCCAGTATAATTTTGGATTTTGGGAAAAATTTTATTAGTCCCTTTCGTAGCCTCGACCGACCGAAGCCCAACGCGTAGGTTAAGCGCCAAACCAGTTTCAACTAGTAAATGAGAAAGGGAGCATATTATCAACTTCGTTTTTATGGGTTAGTTTTTTTAAATATAAAGTTACGGAGTTAATTAAGGATCTAACTTTTATTCGTATATTTTACTGAACACCAATTTAATATATTAACTGTAATTGCTTAACTTCAGAGACAGTAGTTAGGATGTTTTGGTTATGTGTATATATATTCAATTAGGAAGTTATTTACATTTCCATTTCATTTATGAGCATGTCAGAATCGAACGAGAGGCGCATACTTAAACGGGACGCCACCATGGGAAAAAGATTTTAAATACCTACGCGCACGGGCGCGTTTTCTTCTTTGCTGGATGCTGTCATTGCTTACCTGTAATTGTCATTATTTTTATCATAGATCAGATCTATACTACTTTTTAATTTGTTCGTTCTTAATGAATTGGCCTCATATGCGTAAGTGATTTAATTTAAATATAATAATTTCAATGTCTGTTTGTCCGTAACTTCGTGTAACATCTTTAATTAAGCTAAACATGAGATCAAATGGCCGTAGATGGGGCTTGAACCCCGGGCAGGCAAACGCGAACCGGCCACAACTTAACAACTTTGCCATCGCCGAGCGTGCGTCAATCGTCAAAAATACCATACATATAGGGCTAAGCAAAGCCGGAACCATTCTTATATATATTTTATTCCGTGATTTTCACGGTTGTACGGCTAGCTTATAATAATGTTTTATTACCTGCTTCGAAAAAAATATAATGTCATTAAATAGCGTCATCTGATCGTTGATTTATGGTCTCTGTACTATATTCAGTCACGATAAACGCTGCATTTTTGGATTTAAAAACGCAAATAGGCTTGCGATTCTCGGTAATGGAGCGATACACACGCCATCCGCTCGTGTACGGGTGTTTGACATGCAACACGTTGGCGCACGGCGGATATCCGGCTGTTAGCGGAATTGAGGTATTTCAAACTGCCGCTTCATTAGCTACCGATCGCTAATATACGTGAAAAACATTACCTTCACTGAAATAGGTTAAAGTACAATTGTAATCCACTGGCAGAAAGTTAATAGTCGGTGTCCAATTTCGATCACGATCACATTAGTTTATTTAAAACTCCTGTGTGTCGGTGGTGTAACGTAGGTCTACATGTCATAGAAAATGTGAAATATCTACCTTATTTACGAAAACTAAAACGTCACATTTTTTGTAATCATCGTATAGACATTTTCACACCAAAATGACTAAATTATACTGTTACTCATATACGGATTTTTTAATTAATTACTCTCGTATTTTCGGCCAGTGTGTAAAAGAGAGCAGAATATTGCACGTCGCAGTTAAATCGAGCAAGAAAGAGCACAACAATACAACATATTCCATGCAGGACAGAGATGGCTGTTGCTTGGGTTTCGGTGAAAGAGCGCGGTAGAGTCGCGTAACACGTGTAATACAATGACGGTCTTCACTTACCGCGTCGTTGAATTTAGTTGGTAATAATACGTCGGTGTGAGCGCACGCAAATTCGATATGCCATGATTGTATGATAATTTACTAAAATATATATGTTTACCTTACATAATTATATAAAAGGACCTTTAGAAAGTCTTATCTTATATTTTTTACCACCTATTAAAAACGGTGGTGTATTTTTTAGCACAATCTTTTAAGAGTTAAATCCAACCGATGTCGAATAAATACATTCCTTCATCAGGTCGATAATCTTTTTTTTCCAAATTTATAGTTAACGCATCGTTAAATTTATAAATAATACCATTTAATACCAGACTAAAAACATGAAAATTAAAATATTGAAATGTATGTGAAAATTACTTGAATATTCCGTGATCCTTTACGAGTGATCACAGTACATGCGCATTTTGCGCATGTCAAATAAGATTAACAACCACTCTGCTAACGTAGGTACTATGCTTGTTTTTTTTTTTTTTTTTATAAAAGCGTGTTTTTGTTACATAAATATTTTATTTAATTCTTACCTTACTCAGCTAAAACTAATAACATTTATTAAATTAAAACCCTTCAATTTTAAATTTTATTTAAGAAAAAATATTTAACTACTATCTGCAATTTATTAATAATATCTATTTATTATACAATTTACTATAGAATACAATATTTTTAATAATATTAATAAAAATACTAATATGTGCAACCAATATTCAAATATAATTGACCTCAAAACTTAAACGTCACAACTAAAATAACACAAGACGACAAATGTCATCGGCATGTACAATTTTCGATTAAATAACACGTCAGCATTTAAAATATATTTTTTTAATAATAAAACTGATTTTTCTCACCGGAAATACACCTCTCTACAAAATTTCAGAGCGATTTGAGGTTCTTTTACATATATATAATATGTGGGGTAAAAATAAATGGCAGAAAAAAAATTATTTGTTCATCTTATGTTAAATTATTTTTCAGTTTTTAGGGTTACCACATTGTTTCAGTAAAGTAATAATTAAAACTCAAATAAATAAATATGTTTTTAAGTATTATTTTCGAAAAAATGGCAACATGTAGAAAAAAGTTTTTTCAATAAACTAAACATCGCTTAGTCGCATAGAGTGCTTCTTTTAGAGGTATAAAATTATTAAATAAAATAAATCACATAAATATCGTGGATTATCATGGTTTTGGCTTTATCAGTAAAATAATTTTAGTGTTTAAATATATGGTGTTTTTTTAAGATATGTTTTTCCAATTGGCAACCTTTATTCCAGAGACTAGAGCCACTTTTACAATTGTCAGCAGATTTGTGCTTAGTTTGGTTTGCCATTTCACCATGAATAAGCTTACGCCTACAAAATGTGTAATTCATTTCGAAATCGTGGTATTGTGATATTTAAGCACAAAAAGCTCAAAATTATTTTTCCAATAAGGCAAATACCATGATCATTACGACGATTTTTGTGTTGTATTTATGATTTATGCTTTTGTCACTACTACAGCAGTAGGAAGTCAGTTAACACCTAAAAATGAGTGAGAGTGCACCGTTGAAACTTTAATTATGACAAAAAGTATAATTCTACGTGAGCGCAGCACAAATTTCTAGTATTTTTGGCGTTTAAGTTTATGGCGGTTGCTTTGTAGTTGGACCTAATTATTCATTTTAATTAATTTAAAACTTTGTATAAACCAGTTTCGTTAGTTTTTCGATACCACTGTATCTTTCTCAGGACGAACGAATACTTATTATCCTTTACATATTTTAGGAAACAAGTTAATTTTTGAACGGGGGCGTGGCTACAGTTATAATGGGGGTACGGGAAAAGTAGACACCAAAGTGGGGATATCCATAAATAATGGGTTATTCATAATTTAACTGGTTATTGATTATATTGAATTTAGTCTTATTTAGTATTTTATCTTATCTAAGGCGTCTTTTATTTATATAAAGAATCTAAATACAGTTTTCTTTTTTAATGTGTGGCCTTTCTCCAAAATATGGTTCGCGAATCCTGAGAAGTTATTATTATTGAGACATCTTTAATATTTATTTTCTCTTTACTATAACTACTATACTATAACATTTAAAAATTAACCCATAAGAACCAAGTTTTTATTATACTCCCTTTCTCATTTACTAGTGGAAACAGGTTTGGCTTGAGTCGTGCAAAGCTACGAAAGCGAGTATAAAAAATATCAAAAAATCCAAAATTATACTATAATTATTAATTTTTTTAAACGAAAATTTTTTGGATCATTTCTATCATTGCCGCGAGTCTGTCTGTAAAGTTTCAGTTCGATTGGATTACGGGAAAAGGGTTAAAAATCGATACAAAGTTTTTTCTAGAGACAAGCAAGCAAGCAAGCAGTACGAGTTAAAAGAAAGGGAGTAAAATACGTGCCCTTAAGTATATAAAATGCCAAACAGGCATCGCTATTGAGATAATGTATACGGGAATGATTTAGCGGGTCGACTTTGTCTTTGGATTTTATAAAAGCTTACCTAAGCTATTTATAAAGTTTTTAATTAATTTAAATTAACAAATTTTAACTTTTTGAATTTTTAATATAAAATATATTCTTTTAGCTCGGTTTCACAATCACCCCGTCGGATGACAACAACAAGTTGTGACGTCATATCCTGTACAAACAACCGTCTTGATACTGCGGTGTAATTTACTTGTAAACTAACGATTTAGGGCCACTCTAGGTAATTTCCTTCGGGACCCTACAAAGGCGTCGTTGGAAAAATGTTGTGGACAATGCAAACGGTTCTACGATTCTGTCTACGTCATACTCGTGCTACGAGATTCTCCTGAAGATTTTTATGTTCGCAATATTACTACTTTTATTTTTAAACCTCACCATGCTGAGATAAAAATAATCCTGATGCAGCTCCATCAAATCGTGTAATCGTGAAGAAGTTGGCTATTTTGAAGCATTTCAATGATCGACAACATGATTGCTATAGGTTGACCACAATCAAAAGACCATTCCCTAGCTTTGACCGGTAAAAATAAAGCTGGGGAAAGTTGCCTGACAAGTCCATATTACAAGCCTATTCCAAATAAATATATATTTTTTAGTTTAAAAAAGGTTACTTACTTACTAGAAAAACTTATATTATGTTCATTTTTTTCAATGTAACAACACACATATTTTTTGCGCACATTCTTTTGAATGCGGTCTAGCTATAGCGTTAGATTAATGGACAAGCATTTAAATAATAATTGTATTCTCATAAATGACGAAATGAAATCAGGGGTATAAAAGCAAATGCAGCGACATCTAAAAATGCTGTGTTTGTGAAATGTATGAAAGAGAGAAAGCTAGAGGGGAGCGAGAAAGATAACGTAATGTCGGGTCGCTCGCCATAGTATCTTTCTTACATTGTATATGTTATTCCAATAAAAGCACCAAGCATTATTGAAACAATCCACCGTAATAAGACTAATACACAATATTGAATGCAGCCATCAAGTATTACCAATACATATATAATTTACTGTATTCGAGTTTTTATAGGAGATGTAGCCTATAAATTTATAGGAAACATGATTTTGGATGAAATAGATACATAAAATCTAGAATTCAGTACATTCTCAATTAATAATTCATAATTACTTTCAAAATATTTTTTTTGGATATTATACTGCCTTTGCTTTTACTACCGTCAAACGACGAAATGACGAAATTCTTCCAATACCCCTATTTCATACTTCTCTGCTCCAACATAATAAACCAGTTCGACTAGCGGATCTGTGGGAGGTTTATATCCTTCTTCTCTGCCATGATCTTCGTTTATCGCTCAGTTTAGCAGAGAAATATTTAATTTCTGTTCTTCGATAAATTAAAAATTATTCACATAAATATAAAATAATATTTTAAATTCATGAAATCTACGGACCTTAAATTGATTTTAGATTTTATAATGAGGCTATAAAGAATCACGCACCTCTGTCAAATGACAGTTGTTTGAAATGGTCACAACACTATGGAGGAATCGATAACAGTCTACAATGTTCTACATCTTTCGAAAAGCAACGAATGGGGACCCACCACTTTCCCAGGGCCGTTCTATGAGCCGACGGCTCCCATATCAGCCCTACTCTTGCGTCGCCAGGTTGACATTTTTCTTATTTAAAGCCATCCCCGTGCGGCGCCCGTGTATAGGGCGAAAACCGCAAGATTCTGGCAGCAAAAAACCCATTCGTTGTCCCCTCCACCAAGAACTTTCTTTATTAAATCAAATACAAATACAAGAAAATTAAAAGCATATAAAAGAAATAGATTTGTGCAGCGGCATAAAAATCAGAAGTAGAAAAACAAAAGCAAAGAAAAATAGAAATAAAATCAGGTTAAATACAAAATCAAAAAAAGCATCTGAAACATTCTACAAGAATCTAGAAGCCACACGAATCGTTTTTTAAACACCGGGAACGCCCAAAAGGTTTGATAGCAGCTTTGGCCAGATACAAATAAGACGCGCGCGGGAGTAGATTAGTTGTTCATTTAGCGCGCTTGACAGCGAAACCAACGCAAAGGCGGCTGCGGGTTGCGGAGGCCAGGGTGGTCAACCAAGCGATAATTCGACAGAAAATAACCTGGAAAAGATCTTACGTAGCGAAATAAACCTAAGCAAATAATACATGTGTAAACTGGATGAAATGCTCTAGTGAATAGTGAATAAATTGTCTATTCATGAATGATAAATTACGAAACATTTTAAATACAAGCGTTAAATTTAATAGTTTAAAGTGACTTTGTATATTAAATAATTAGTTAATCAGTATTTCCAGCGATTTCATTAATGCCTCCCGCAGCCACGACACTTGACAATATGTATCATAGAATTGAAAAATTAAAATACATGTGAAAATTAGACTACGGTTGGTGTTGTATAGTTTTTAGAGATTTTCTAGATTGTTCAAGAACTTATTAATCATTCAATAACAATGGCAGACATAACTTATCATTGGCCGCTTGTAAGGTCCATTTTACGGGGTTCTTTGTTTACGACGATCCAACTGATATATGGTGTATAATTAGATGATTCCAAAAAAGGTTTGAGCATTTATCACTCGCTGGTTCCACGTTCTTACGGGATAATTTGTGAAGGTGTAATAATTCCTCTCAATAATTCTAAGAAAGTGGCCACACCAAATACTTATTTTTGGGGCGAGGGAACCAGAAAATCTTTAAGGGTGAGATTTGAAGGTGTGAAAAGGATAAATGTGCGTAAGGGAGACAAAATCAAAGGGGAAGAAGAGATCAGGGCTGTTAAGTGGACGAGATTATAATTGGCAAACGCTGACGTCTACCGAATGCTCTATAATATTTGGGGGACCTCACTGTTGTGAAAAATTTGCAGAGTTTTGTGATTTCTGCTTTTTTCTTCTCAACAATGTTGGTTTATTCTCTCTTCTTCTTTTTCTTCTTCCTTGAATTGTCCCCACTCTTTGCCTAGGTAGACTGTTGGTGTCTGTTCTTCTCGTTCTCAGGCTGTATCTTCTTCGGTTCTAGGTATTGCTTTCATCCAGGCCGTTTTTCAGCAGGATTTGGGAGCATTGAATAATCCAGGAGTTGTTTTGCCTTGTTATTATTGTTGATTTATTTTATCATCCACTTCTTAATTCTTTAATCTATTTAATCAATATGAATTACATATCTTCACTCTTAGTAATCCGAGGCCTTATTTAGAGTGGCAAAAAGTATCATCATATTGTCTTGATCCAATTTTGTTACACGAATCATGATTATTATATTATATGTATAATTTTCTTTGTAACAATGTTCAGCACTTATGTAACGTTAAGACGCAACAGTAAGTTTTTTTCACAGCCGTAACTCGCAGCTAAATTATATTAAATTCTCTATACAATAGCTGAATAGGGAATTTTCCTAATTTCCCTAAGGGGCATTTTTCGAGAGCACTTTCGCATTGACCAAAAATTTTTCATTTATAAAAAATATTAAAAATAAAATTTTCCAAGATACCTTTTTAAAAAAATATTAAAATTTAGATAAATAATTTTAAAAGAAAATTTTGTGTTTTCATTTTTGTACCGCGAGGACATAAAAACTACTGATCAGCGTAAGGCTAAAATTTAAACATGCTTAATACGTACGTCATATAAATAAAGCCTATCTTCGCTAGTAAAAAAAGCCTAGGATAAGTCTTCTTCAATCAATTTTGTATAGAAAAGACACTTCACCACCCAAAGTAAAATGTCAACAGTTAAGGAGATAAGGGACATCAAATTTAGCATTTTATTCAATATTTCTGACTTACCTTTTGTACCACGTTGACTTTCATGAAATTTATTTATAAATTAAATAAATAAATGAATTTAAAAAAAAAACTATTTGTAAATATAAAACGAAGATAGAACTCACTTCCAATCACGATCTGATGATAACAGGGGCGTGCAGTGAGAACAAGTGTCCCAAAATGTTACGGAATGTTCGAGGGTTTTCAACCGTGTTGATATAGAGAAGCCCCTCAGTGCGTAATCATTTCGTTGAAATATTATTTTATCTCGAGTAGCATAGTAGTATTTTCTTTTCGTACTAGTATCAGAGCACAATGTTGTCAAGGCTGGGTAAAAATAAAAAGTGGAGAATATATTAGCTTATGCCAATAATCGATGAGTTTGTATCAGAATTTGTACGCACGATATAAAGTGATGGCTGATTACACAGGTGATTGATGAGTTTTGCCTGAAGTATTGTAGTTAATATGCAATTAAGCTTTATTTCGGATGGAGGAATAATTTTAAAAGCTTACGAGATGGGTAGTAACAAAATGGATTATTGGAGTTTTTGACATTTATTAGCGATTTGAAAATAAATTTATGCACAAAATATTATAAATTTATAACAGTCTGTCTCAAATAAATCAAATATTCGACTCGCATCTTAAAAATGATCACTTTTGTTAACAGTATATTGTTACGAGATGGTAAAAAGAGACTTCTTATAGAATCCTTCGTAATATTTTTTTTAACAATTTAACAAATTTAATATAGGTAATAGTATGTATGTACAATGTTATTGTTGTTATTTGTGTTCTTAGTCATCCTCACTAAAGGTTCCTATGCTAGTTTTGACAAAACAATTCAAACAAATTGGTAAGGTGATAAAATAGCTAAACGTAGATATATACCTCTAAAAATGATAATTAATTTAACTTACTTACTTACTTACTTTTCCCCGTGGGGATAAGCAGAGAGGATAGAGCGCCACACTCTTCTGTCCTGACATACAACTCTCGCCTCATCCACATTCATACATCTTCGTATGCAAGCTCGCCGGTTGTTGAGGCTTCTAACGGGACCATCTTCCAGTATCTGGTTGATCTGGTCATGCCACGTCTTCCACGGTCGCCTTCTCTTTCTGGCGCCATCAACACTTGCATTATATATCTTTCTTACCCTTCTTTCCTCATTGCCCAAACCATCTGAGCGACCCTTTTTTAATTCTATTAATTATGCTAAGATCAGCTTTGCATTCATTCCTAATATCTGGATTCTTTACTCTATCATAAATTGATTTGCTACACAAACGTCTGAGGGATCTCATCTCCGCTGCATTTAATCTACTTTCGTTCCTCTTCTGCCAGCTCCAGGCTTCGCTTCCATACATCAGTGTAATTAATTTACATAATTAATTTAATAACCATTAAAAATATAATAACCTTTCCCGGAGGCATATACAGTTTTTCCATGTTATGTCAGCGGTGACGCTGCTTGTGAGGCTAAATCCGACGCTAGATGGCATTGGTTAGCCTGCGCACCTGGCGCAGGCTAACCAACGGAATATGCATTTTTTCTTCTGGAATATGCATTTTTTCGCATAGAATTAACAGATATTAATTATTAATTAATACATGTTGTGATCATATTATCCTAGATTTAATCAGTTATATTCTTTCACGTGTTATTTTGTAACGTGGAGTAACTATCAAAACTTCTCAATATATCTGCTAAAATGGGCGGCACGTAGAACTTTGCAACTGAAGATTTTGACTTTCTTCGAAGCTTAATAGAATAGTGTATCGCAGGTTAGTGATCATTTGTTGGCGTATTTTTGGTTTACTCGTGTATGTTTTCAGAGAGAGGAAAAGTAATTGAAATTTTTTGCAAGATTATCATATTGAGAATTATTTGTTGAATATTTAATTCAATAAAGGGATGGCTATTTACACGCTGTTCGCACAAACATATACAAAGATATTGAAATGTTTTGTCAAAACTAGGTATTTTTACTCCCTTTATATTAACTCGTGGCGTCTGCTTGCTTGACGAAAAAACTTTGGATCGATTTTAAACCCTTTTTCCGTGATCCAATAGAGATGAAACTTTGCATGTAGACTCGTGGCGACGATCAAGAAGATCTATCAAATTTTCGTTAAAAAAAATAATTATAGTAAAATTTTGGATTTTTCAAAATTTTAACGGTTTTTTCATACAACTCAGTAAGTTTTATGGAGATTCCGACGCATCTGGAAGACACTAAACCTGATTATAGTATAATTTTGGATTTTTTGGAATTTTTTATTACTCCTTTTTGTAGAGTCGCCCGACCGAAGCCCAACGCGTAGGTTAAGCGCCAAACCAGTTTCCACTAGTAAATAAGAAAGGGAGTAGTAGTACAGTTCTTTGACTCATTAAGTATTATTCTTCTTCTAATGTCATGTCAGGTCACTCCTACATTGACTATCACTTGAGAGTACATTTCTCTATCTCTAGCGGCTTAAAACATGGACGGTGGAAGAGCTGTTTCAAGCCGCAAGTATTACTAAACTTGCTTAATATAATGTGAAGTTTTCAACCAATCTTCAACCTTCCAACCAATAGAAAGTTTTCAATCAATCTTCACTACTTTTATACAGGATGACTCATAGCTAATAGAAATAAACTTCGGAGAGACTCCATCATTCAATTTTGAATACAAAATATTGAAACTTACAAGATTGCATTTTTCTTTTCAAAATTTCTGATTTATTTTCTTTATAACGTTGGACTCTAAGTACAATAACAGGATGGATGTTCTAGTGAATGTGAAATATGTATTACCCAGCGATAATCAAGTGTTTATATACGAGTGATATACTACGAAAGAGTATTTTTTAAGGAATAACGTAAAGTTTAATTCGTTTTAAGTGAGTTTACACATTGAGTAATAAATTATTTATTACTTAATAAATGGATAATTAATTTCGTATGTTTTTATTTATTTCTCCCTACACTTGATAACATATACAACTTTCGAAATTCTATAAAGTGTGGATGTTCTCACAATGGAATTGGTGAACGTTGCGTTGTGTAGAGTGACCACTTAAGCCAACTCATACTGGTTGTAAGCCCTGGGCTAAATACTTCAATACACGATTCTCATATAAATAAAGCTCCATCCTTGGGAGACTCGTCTTAATTTATTTGATTTGTTTTTTGACAAATTCGTCTCTCAGTAGCACTCCCAGAAGAGAATTATCTTCTGACGCTCCGTACAAAGTGTAGGACAAAGTTACCTACGAAGTGCCACGTACACAGGAAGCCCTTTGATCCTGTAAACCGGATTAAATACTTGCACACGTGTATAGAGAGGATTTCACTTTACATAATGGAGACTTAGCGGTTACATTTAGGAATGTTTGAGGAGATGAAAGTAATAACACACCTGGGATGTGTGTACGCGACTGAAAGTATTTTGATTTCCAAATGTGTAAATATTATAATATATTCAAAACACATTTTGATCAAAAGTTATATACATTATTGAATAACGATGGAATTTATGAGATACAGTACGAGTTTTCGTCATAGCAGAGCATTTTGCTAACATATTAATTTTTCATATTTTAATTCTGTGGGGGTAAGGAACAACCGAATGAATAAAAAAAGTAACCCATAAAAACCAAGTTTTTATTATACTCCCTTTCTTTGTAAAATATAACAACAATTAAAGACGAATTAAAACATATAACATAACAGTAAACTTACAGTAATTTAATATATTTCTAAAATGTCAGATGTTTTAAGCTTAGATAAGACACTTCATGCTTTGAAGATTAAATTCTAAAAACATTTCGAAATCCGTAGTGAAGTACCTATTATGTATACCGACGGAGTAATTCAAATTTAGAAAATATTCCGCGACGTTATCGGGCCGCCGTTCCAATTTGAAAAAACCATTAAAATTTCTAAAAATCCGAAATTATACTATAATTATTAATTTTTTAACGAAAATAGATAGATAGATCTTCTTGATCGTCGCCACGAGTCTGCTTGCAAAGTTTCAGCTCGATTGGATCAATGGAAAATGGTTAAAAATTGATCCAAAGTTTTTTCGTCAGATAAGCAGAGAACACGACAAGTAGACAAGCAGACGCTACGAGTTAAAAGAAAAGGAGTAAAAATTGCAGAGTTTTAGGAGTCCCAAAACAAAATATGGAATTTAATTTATTTACCTTACATCTCTTAAAGCCTTTGTTATTTTTATAATTTTTGCTCAAGAACGTTGAACCAAGTTGACGAATGTTGCTGGTTCTTGTCAAATTTTTCAAATAATTAATCAAGTCATATATGTGTCCTTTTACAAAAAAAAAAATTTTCTGACTAGTCTAATTTTTCCTTGCTAGATATGTAGGTATCTTAGCGAAGGAAAAAACTACATTTCAAAATGAAGACTACAACACACACACGTTCACCAATTTGAAGACTACAAAGTGTACACTACAATTGTAGTAAAAACTACTTGAAGTGAAGTAATTGTAGTACTATATATGTTGAAGTAATGAAGTAATTGTAGTATTAATGAAGTGAAGTAATGTAATGAAGTAATTGTAGTATTAATGAAGTGAAGTAATGAAATGAAGTAATTGTAGTATTAATGAAGTGAAGTAATGTAATGAAGTAATTGTAGTTTTAATGAAGTGAAGTAATGAAATGAAGTAATTGTAGTATTAATGAAGTGAAGTGTAATGAAATGAAGTAATGTAGTACTAGTGAGTTAATATTTTTTTTCTCAAATAAAAATTCGTCGAGCTAAAAAAAAAAAAGATAAATGACGATATTTTCTCCAAAGTAACATTTGGCGATCTAAAAATTTTACGTAAAAAATGCACTATTTAAAGTACATTTCTCATACTTTCGATAACTTTTAAGTATATGTACTTTGTATTGTTCGCTTTGAAGTTTATACTTTAAATAACTTATGGTGTTTGTTGTTTGTAGTGTGCACTACACTTCGAAACGTGCGAAGTGTGCACTTCAATGTAATGTAGTACTACATTGTAGTAGTGAGTACAGAGCGGACCCATCACTAGTATCTAATGAACAAGTCTGCATACTTAACTCAAAACACGATAAGACAACTGTCTACAAAATTATTATATTATCAGTGTTCTTATTTTAATGGGAATAAAGCTATCTATAAGCTTATAAACATATCAAGGGAAATATTATACTGACCCTTGGGTCAGTTTAACCAGGCGCGTGCAGTGGGAACATTGAAGCATGACTTTTTGTAAACGTATATTTTGGAAAAAAATAGAAATTAAATATTTACGCTACAAATTTTTATGATAATGAAAATATAAATAATATGACAATAATTGTGATAGAAATATTACGAAATATATGTTGTTTTCCGATTTTTTTCCAAATAATTAGTTACATAAAAGTCATGCTGCGATGTTCCCACTGCACGCCCCTAGTTGTACCAGTAGAAGAATGGACTAAACATGGAATTCAGACAAAAAGAGTCGTATTTTAAACATTAGAAAAATAGCTTATTTATTAATAATTGAGATACATTTTAGAAGTCTCGGCATGTTCAGCAGAAATACTCAGCAAGTCAAAGCCAGAACTGAAAGAGAGTTGTTGATAAATATCCAAGTTTGAAAGGTGTCATACAAGCGTCATGCTTACAGGGGAAAAGTACGATCTTTTGCTTTTGATAATTAAGGGTAAGATCGAGGGAAAACGGGGTGTATGCAGGAAATAAATCTCATGGTAAGTCAGATGGTCCTGAGAGCCAGAACTGAAAAAGAGTTGTTGATAAATATTAAGGTCCGAATGGTGTCGTACTTGGGTCATGTGCTTACAGGGTAAAAGTACGATCTTTTGCATTTGATAATTAAGGGTAAGATCGAGGCAAAACGGCGTGTATGCAGGAAGTACATCTCATGGCTCCGTAATATACAAGATTGGACAAGGAAAAGGACGGACGGAAAAATTGAGTTGAGTTGAGCTGCTAAAGATAGGGAGATGTACTCTCAAGTGATAGTCAGTGATAGTAACGAGTTAATATAGGGGTAATTATTTAAGAAACAGTGTTAAGATTAATTAGTGTTAAATGACTTCATGTTCATTGAATAATTAATAAATCTTTTTTTCAATTGGTTGGGCAACTTCGTAGATAGACATTTAAAAAAAATACACTAAATTATGGGAAAAAAATTAATAAGTGGACAAGTAGTTCAATTTAATTTATAATGATTCTAAATTATTCAATTTCCTAAAATCCTAAATTTTTATCTAAACCGTGAACCTTTTCTAGTAAATGATTTGAAAATTCAGAAAAACAATGATTATTCACATATCTCAAATACTATTTAACTCTAATATTAAAATTTTGACCGGTTTTTCCAATATAAAATGCTGTACAATCTTTACACGAATGTTTATAAACATCTGAATTGTTTAATTCATTATCTATATCTTTTGAATTTATGAGGAGTTTCTTTTTATTATTATTTATATAAAACGAAGGTCTAATATTTTTGGTAGATGTTTTGAAATTTGTTTCGAAAATCTATTAGTATAATATAGTATATAAAATTCTTCGCCAATAATCATTATTACTCTTATTTCATTATTTCAATTATTATTATTAATTGATAAACAAAAGACTTGATTCATTTTGATATTTCATCATTAATAAAACACTCTGTCGATGGAAATGTTCTTCCGAAATATGTAGGTGTAGTTAATAAAAATAAGTAGATAAAAACAAATAGCGAAATCATTTATAAAATTTATTTATCATTAATTAATAGCTAATTCATTTCCAGTGTTTTCATTTGTCCTCCCCGCAATCACGACTCGCGACCACATATTAAGGAGGGGTGAGTAAGGTGAAGTGGGACGTAGGATTAGTATAAAAATACGAACGATATAAGGAGAAGATGCGAACATAAATTGAGTAAATATAAAGAGAAACGCGTCTCACAATAATTAAGTAAGTAGAAAGCTCGAAAAGCAAGTGTTTTAATAAATGTGTTTTAAATATTGTTTAAGAAGTTATAGAATATGCTTAATTTAAATTTAATTGATTGAATATTACTAGATTTTCCCGAAGTATTATAAGGATACCAACCCCTAACAAAAGTTTGAGTCTTTCTCGAAACCCTATTGTTAAAACTTTCTCGGGTATTTATACGACCTAACTGAGCTTATAATTTCGGGATCGAGCGCATATAAAAGCGGTGTTAAATCAATATTAAAAGCGGATAGATTTAGGGGCAGTAAAATAATACCCCTCCGCGCTGCAGACCCGCCCCCCGCCGCCGCTCCCCATGTGGCCTGCTACTGACTGCCATTTTAACGTCACATTTCATACATTTTACGAGACTTGCGAGAATAGCAAGCTTTTGTGGCGCACACATTATTTTACCATAAAATAGAGAAAACCGCCAATGCTCTTGAAATAAATATTTTTCTTTGCACCACCGATGCACCAAATTTCTTGTATTTTGGACCTCTGGAAGACTCGACGTATCTCCACCAAAATGTGTACGTTATGTAAGTATCGGTAGAGCTGTCTACTTGAAACATTTGTGGATTTCTGTGTTTTTATCTGTTTTGTTTGCAAACCGGTTGAAACAGTAAATATTTAGGCTACTATATTTATTCACTTTTTTTAAAAATATTATTGCAATGATGGGCATATTTTCGGTTGGCAATTTCTTTCATCCAACCTACAAATTGAATAAGACAATTGTAACACGTTTCGGCCTTATAATGTGACAGTTATAAAATTAGCTTTATGATAATGATACGAGTAGGAGATAGATGAGGACGAGGAAGGGTTTAATTAGGTTTTGTGAAAGGTAAAAATGCTTTAGTCTACCTGAGATGATTGTAATGGTCTGTCGTGAATTGATATCTGTGCTATTATGTACAAAACATGCTGACGTCACAATACTTATAACTTAAATTTTTTATATTTATTAATAATAATACATAAATATTTTTTATTTATTTATATACTTTTTATTTCTTAACAAACAGACCTTCAATTGGTCATAATTAACCGTAATAGATTGTTAAAAAGTGACATTAAAGTACAAAGTGTGAAAAATTGTAAAAAATATATTTTATTAATTGCTTTAATCTACATGATATATTCATTAATTACACCTGCATGTTTCGGAAAAACATTTCCATCGTTTGAGTGTTTTATATATTTATGTTTAAATATCAAGATGAATTATTTCTTTTGTTTTAGTTTTCTAAATTATTTTTAAATATTATTGCTGAAGTTCTCGATTGAACAAAATTATTGGATTTTTTTTTAGAATTGGTCTAGTAGTTAAATTTATTTGATTATTAATAATATTTTGTTTACTTTTACATGCTTAACTAATTTCTAAGGATTCTAAATTATTCAATTTCAGACCAAAATTATTTATGGAAAGGTTTTTCCGAAACATGTAGTAGGTATAATTAATGAATATTATCAGATTTAAACAAATAATAAAATAATTTTTTTTAAATGTCAATCTACAAACTTGCTCAACCGATTGTAAAAATAAACAAATCCAATGTGCCATGATAACACAATACACTTTTAGTCATAAAATATTATTAAAAATTATATCTTTAATGTATCAGCCAATAAATGCCAAGACAGTGTTATGACAAACAAGTTTTTTTTACAAGGCTCCTTTGTTCTTCAATGCTCTTCCCGAAAATATTAAGAGTGCAAACACTCTGTCACTTTTTAAAAAAATGGTTAAGGGTGTTATGCAGACTGATGGAAGTGATATCCAAATGTCTTTGGTGTTCATTCTATCATAGTCAGTGTGGACACCCTACTCTTAACTTTTTACAGAACACTATTGGAGAAGACATTATTGTCACCTGCATTTGCACAAATACCCAACTCCTGAAAATGGTTCATAATTTGTTGCTAATTAAACTTAATTTCTTTTTACTATTTAATATACACAAACATTCATTTAATTTTCTTATTTAGGTATATACCTGAATATACTTTTTAACTGTTCAATTATACATTTTATTACTATCCATGCAAAGGATTTTTTATATATATTACTTTACTTTCACTATTGCTTTTGTATTATATAAAATAAACTGTTCTTATTATCCACATTTTATATTTATATACTCAATTAATAAATTAATTAATCTTATAGTTATATAGTATTTTGTTGTATATCTTTATTATTTTTTGTTCTCACTACATTGTTCAGCAGCATCTCGGCACAGGTTGTTCCTAGTGAGATGAGTGGCTCCATCTCCTATGTCATGTAACAAGATGAAGATAAACAAATAAGTAAATAAAATAAAAAAATAAAAATATAATATTTATGACAAAATAAAGACCTTTTCAAATCTATAAATGCAATAAAGGAATGAATTCTAATGGGTATTGTTGTTCGCGGCGGTGGAATACAAAATGAAACATTAAAATCAATTTTACTTGTATTTAATACAGAACGTCACTGGACACAAACTTAATTGGAACGTCGTCGTTGCTGGGTCTCGTAGCTGAGGATCCCCTCGCCTATCATTTATATCTCCATCAGCGGTGCGACCTCCAGTGTGAGAATTGGCCAATTCTAGAGGCTCTCCTAGGTTACCTACAATATCAACAGATTCTCCTACAACATCGTAGGTTAAATTTTGTCTCTATTAGTCCTACTGATAAAGGGCGATAACCCCGGTTTTGTTTACTACCGCTGTTCCATCCGTTATATAAGGGGTTAGAATTTTCAAAAAATCGAAATTTTTCTTATTTAAATTTCGTAATGTACACATATTTAAGTAAACAGGCGAGGCCGGAGCGCCAGCGCTCACCTAGAAAGCAGTCCCTTTTATTTTTACCTACCTATTGTAAACGGCGTACCTTTTATTTACGTGTTCATTGTAAATGTTCCCTTCTAATCTATTCAGATAAATAAAGTGAAAGTATGGCCCTGGAATAGACGACTCGATGTAAGTTGAAAAAAATGTTTTTTACTCTATGTAAAGCGCTTTTGACACTTTATAGCCGTTTTTCTCAAAACTGTCTCTTTTACATCGGTGACAAAGATTTCTCGGAAACGGCTCAACCGATCAGTCTCAAATTTTAACACAAGATTTTTAAGTATATTTTTTAGTATTTTTTTCTCGCCAATAAATATTTTTTTTTATAAACAATTTAAGGCCAAAATTTTGGTCAAAAATCGATTTTTTTTTGAGAAGTAGCCATTTGGTCAAAAAAAAATATTTTGCTTATTCCTTCGATTAATTACTAGATAAAACATTACTTTGACGAAATCCGTTTGGTTTTTTCATTTTAGATGATCCAGTTAAAAGATATCGTTGTCACCGCAAGATGCCTTTTTTTGAGAGGAGCTCCTGGAGATCAGCTATAGCAGCTTTCAAAATTATTATTTTACAAATTCAAAAATGTTAAAATACAGTTAAAAAATAACCATAATATGTGTATAAATTTTCACATTTATTTATTTAAAAGTCTTCTCAGAAAAAATTCTTGAAAAATCGCTTTTTTGGGGCCTCCTGACTCTATATAACCCCTTAAAACAGATATTTCGCCACTCTGTCCGGTCAAGCGCCAGCCGTTCCCAATTACTGGAGATGTTGTTTTCATTTCCAGTAATTGGGATGAAAACAAAATCTCCTTATTATATATTACCTCTCAATTAATTTCACACTAATTTTGCACTAGTCTCTTGTGTATGGAACAAATTATATTCGTCTTCTGGAATATTCGCCCGTCTGTGGAATACCTTCCTCGCGCATTTCGCTGAATTCGCTCAGTTGTCTCTGTATCTGTGGTTTTCACCGGATGTCAAATTAGACTAATTCTCTCACATTTTCTCATACAATTAATATAGAAATTTATTTTCTCGAATCTTCTCCTATAATTTGGTGTATACAAGTTCCTTTCAGACCATTTCAGGCTTATCGGAAATCTTCTTGTATGTACAGTTCAGTATATTAGCTCTCTTAATGTACACATGACTTTTGTTATTGATATAATTATCATTTTAGTGTGCACTCTTTTCATTGCACACTAAAATCATATTCTTTTTATTTGCTTGTTTATCTACAATTATCTACGGTTTCTTTTAATAAAGTCATCATTTACAATATTTATTCTTTTTATTTGTATTTCCTGCGTCGTATTTGAATATTTTTTGCTATCCTCGAAGCTATCGTATGTTTTAATGTTTTAACGCTAATTTTTTATATCATGGCTCAAGAATCATAGCATATCCAAAGTGTTTGGATAAATATTGATCAAATGGAGATATATATTTCAAAATTAATTTTATTTGTGGTTTTCTCACTTCAAAAATATTGGATATGTATTACCATACTTTCAAGAGAATTATCTGATAATTTTGAAGCTACCATAAAAATATTTTTGAATTTCATTGCATGTATATGATTTTTTTTTAAATTTAATACCATCCTCCAAATAATTCTTCACAGAAGTATTAATTGAAAATCATGAATAATTTTCAGCTGTACAAATAATAATTGTTAATTCTACTACCAAAGCTGTTTCAAGTAGCCTGGTTTTAAGGTGCTTGTTTAAAAACAAACGTGCTTAATTGTCTCAAAGGAATTAGTTAGAATATCCGTATATTTTAACCGTAATTATATATTCATACAATTGATATTGAACTGGTCTTGACTTAATCACCACTGGTACCTACAACTAGTAATTTTTTTTCTATATTTTAATGTAGTCAGTTTAATATTTATACGATATGAGATTTAGAGACTCTTAAAACTCGAGTAATATAGTAGTAATCGAGTAGAGATGATAAATATTATATTTTTCATCAATTTGTATGATCATCATGAAAAATCTCAACTATGTTAGCGCCATATCTATCAATAATCTAAATTACTTATGGAGATTTGAATATTGTGATGGAAATACCTATTACGACACTTATTGATAGGATTCTTTTTATCTAAGCCCAGACTTGAATATATAATGAACGCAGAGTCCTAATCAGTAAAAACACGAAAACATAAAATTTATTAAATTCCCTCCCAGGGATGAACAGATGTTGGGGGTTGCAAATGTTTCCGGTAAATGAAATATTTTTTAATATTTCGTATATTAACGGCGCGCTGAAACTAGGCTCGGAACGGTTGAATCAAAGCCTCCCTGGAGAGGGATGAATTCGGCTGAATATTTCATACAAATCCTTTTTTATGCGAAAAGAATCGTAATGCATTTTTAAAATGGTGTTCGTTTTTTAACTGATTTCAAAGTACACTCTGTAGCGTTGGAAAACGCATTAACTTTTTTAAACACATGTTAAAATATTCTAGCATTTATTTTCCACCAGAAACTCAATTCTGTGCATTCTTTCAGTGATTAAAATATAGTTGAAAATGAACACATGTACGATGTCTCGCTTTTAACGCGAACTACTTACCAACGTTTTTGTTAAAAATATGGTATTCCGAACAGTTCTTTTATGTGCATTTTAGATTAATAAACGTACTTTACTGACTTTTTGAAAGGAAAATATTTATTATTGATTATTCACGAATGGAAAAAATTGACTATCAGCAGTTTTTTTACGTTTTTTAAAATTATAAATTTTAATTATTTGGTTTTAAACATTAATTAATATAATTAACCTTCTATTGACCGCGGTCTGTGATTTCTCAATATTACGTGTCTGGTTTGAGACGACGAATGAATATTTCATGACATTGTATGGCACACAATGAAAAAAATTATTTTATCCGCATAAATAAAAAATAAAAAAACATTATTTTATCACTATTTTTGTATTTGTACTTAATAGTTAAACAGTGTATGAAAACTCAAATTTTTACTCATTTGACATAAAGAAACATTATAAATCAACATAATAATAAAACAAAACGAAATTTTCTTTTTTAGTTTTAATAATTAATAGGCTTAATATAATAATCATAGAGATCAAGCAACCTTATCATCAATGGCACCATGTTACAGGCACTAAAAAATCACATATAATTAAAAAATATTTTTAAAAATTAACATCACACAAAATCATTGAACACGAATTTAAGCGGAGCACCGTTACAAATTCACACTAATCGTCACTAAAAACTAAGGCCACAAAAACACAGTTATCTGTAGAATCATAAACTTATTATTGCATCTTTTCCCTTAGCATAGACTTATTCGCAGACAAAATATATTCTTAAACAAAATCTTAAAATAATAAATTCACAGGCTTTATACAAACGCATAACGCTCTCGTAAACTTACACACTCACACACATACATACACATATAAAGGTACATAACAAACATATCACCTTTAAGAAAGTAATTTTATGGATGGATTATTGTAAGCGATTAATAGATGTAAGGAGCAGATATTATACAAATGTTTCAATCTTTTCATTTGTTCAATTCGAATAAATAAAAATAAATAAAGTTAATAAATATTCCGCAAAGGTTCGCACTAATTTACGTCACTGTCGAGAATATTTCAATCGCAAGAAGGCACTTAAGTACTTCTTCACTACCAATTATAATTCAAACTTTCGCTGTCGCTGTCACTCTGGCCACACTGAGTCGCCGTACCGTTTCGCTTCCATGGTGGACTTCTATGCCACGCTGTCAAAAAAATAACTCTCGCACGCGCGTCCGCTCAACTTTTATACAAAACATGTTGGCTTGTCGAATATTCAAGACTGTTTGAGTAGTTTCTCCATTTTTCCAGTAATTACATATTTCTAGTGACTACGAGAACAGCCTAAGTGATTCCAGATTCGTGTGGACCATTCGAAAAACTTTGACAACGTGCAGTTAATATTGGTTTTTTATACACAATGAGGGGTATATAAATAAAACCGTAATTTAATTGTTGAAATTAAAAAAAGACAGTGTACTAAAAATGATTATCTGCATGCAAGGTTTTCATTAAATTAATTATTACATTAAATTTTATATACAAATAATGATTTTTTTATAATCTGATAAAGCTTTTTTAATATAAATTGTGGTTTTGAAAGTGTTAATCCGAAATATTGAAAAAATAAAATGTGTTTTTTATTTGGAAAGTGTGTTCGATAGAAGAGAGAAAGTTGAGAAAGATATCGAGAGGACATTGACTGTAGGGAATAGGATAGACGGTGCTTTGAATGAAATAATTTCTACTAGAAATAAATCTACCGAGTCAAGACTAGCGGTGCATTATGGAATTCTGGTACCAACACTGATGTATGGAAGTGAAACCTGCAGAAGAGGAACGAAAGTAAACTGTTTAGAGTGGAGATGAGATCCCTTAGACGTGACAAATCCATTTATAATAATAACAATAAAGCGTTTATTCCAGCGTAACCAAGTCGAAACAGAAAGGAAAAGAAAAAATAATACTCAATTATACTTTCTTCGTTATTCCTGGTCCAACTGCACAACTCCTTCGTATGCCGAATTGATCACTGAACGACAAGGCTACGGTTTATCTAAATATGAATGTTTGTTTTGCGGGTTTAAGACAATATTTCTTTTTTTAATAAATGCGGTACTTCATATGCGTAGATCACACAAGGCGGAATTATATGTAACTTCTTTTTTCACCAAAAACAATTGAACCGAGGTTGGCGTGGCGTTTGGAATAATTTGAATTATATTATGGGTTTGAGTTATAAGTAGGTAGGTACGACAAATGTCGCTAGGCATATTAAATGAAGGTAGCCGGAGTGGGATAAATTAGAGATAAAAAGGATTATAGGGACAGGATTGGTAGGCCTTCGTCTTGCTGAAGTCCAATTCAGTCACAACCATCGCCTCTATTTCCTCAATATTTAACACTGGCCAAACCAGGTCTTTTTCGCTCGTTCTGTGCTATTTTAAACATATTTTCAGCACTAATACACGCTGGTATCCCACGTGAGTTAGCCATTTTAATACTAAAATCAATAAAATACTCAAATAGTTTAGTGGCTTAATTATAAAAAAATGGCCCGGCATTTAAAACATATACGATACGCATTTCCTTACAACTAGGAAATTAATATAGATAGGACTTCAGTGCAGTGTTTAATGTATTGGCGAAGGCATATAGTACTAATCTGTATACTTATCATATTTTTTTTTTACTAATTGCTTTATTCATTTACAGTATTCAATTATAAAATAATCCTTGTACCTTTATCAGTTTCATTATTTACGTCAATATGTTTCGCAATAATGCTTATTCATTTGTTTGCGTTGAACAAAATTAGTTTTATGATGCACGCTTAATTGGTGAGCTTCAAATACCAATATTTACTTTGAAACTTCATAAAATTAATTTTGAAATGTGATTTTATATATTGGAAATAATGTTGACCCAGGAACGTATCCCGGGGCTACTTGAATGGTAATATTCGATACAAAAAGAAATTAAAATTGATAATTTTTTTTTATTATATTTGTTATTTTAAATTGTAAATTCAATCTCAAAATGGATTTATTCAATAAAAATATCGATATTTAAGTAGTTATAAATAATAAATTTAAATAAAAAACATAAAAATATGTATTTATTTGGAATATCATATTGAGGCTCGTAATACGGACTTGCCAGGCAACTTTCCGCCGCTTTCTTCTTACCGGACAAAGCTAGGGCATGGTCTTTTGATTGTGGTCGACCTGTAGTTACTCGATCTCAATATGGATTTATACAAAAAAAAACACGATATTTAAGTAGGTATAATAAAGAAATTTAAATTAAAAAAATATTTCTAAGTTAGTTAATATTACATTTCGTGCAAGTATTTTACATTTTATAGTCTATATTTATTTGTTTTACTACATTCTATGTTTACTTATAAATACATATTTACATTTGGCTTCGAGAAATATCTTAGCGTATTTTTAAATAATTTAAACATTTTTTTTTGCATCAACATGAAACTACAGACAACCAAATAGGCGGGTTGTATCCCAAAAACAAATGACCTTAATGGACCCAGTGGTAGGAAACGAGTCGAAGGACTCCAATTATTTTGGATAAATTTATTAATCTCATGAATATATTTCAATTCCAGTGGAAACCTCAGAAAACAGTTAACAAAAATATTAATTTGACATCCTCAGATTCTGATAAAATATTATAAAAACACCACGTTTAGTAAGACAGAAAGAGGTCACGCAATCATTTTACAATTAAATTAATAATATTGATACGTATACAATTTTACATAAGTATGAATATTATTCTGGTCAATTTTAAGTTATGTACAATAGTAAACAACTCCATTAATATAACCATTAATTTAAATTGTTTGCAAAATATAAACTATGTTATCTCTAACTAACAATTATCCATCACGCCGTTTCCCCGCAGGGACAGGCAGAGAGGATTGGACGCCACACTCTTCTGTCCTGGCATACCATTTTGCTTCGGCCACATTCATACATCTTCTCAAAAACTGATCTTGTCAGGTCTTTCGCGGACGCCCTCTGTTCCTGTTGCCTTCAACACTCGCCCCATATATTTTCCCAGCCATCCTTTCCTCGTTCATACGTTCCACATGACCAAACCATTTCAGCACCCCTTTCTTTATTCTATCTTCAACGCTACAGCCTGCACTACATTCTCTTCTAATTTGTTCATTCCTCACTCTATCGACCAAAGATTTTCCACACAAGCGTCTTAGCCACCGCATTCAGTCTACTATCATACCTCCTTTACCAATTCCAGGCTTCACTTCCATACATCAGGGTTGGCACTAGAACGCCATTATTTTCCGCTAGTTTTGCTTCCTTTGACATTTTCTGATTAGCCATAATTTCATTTAGAGCAAATTTGTTTCCCGCAGTCACTCTCCTTTTGATATCATTTTCAGCCTTGCCGTCTCCACTAAACATAATAACAGCACACTACCGATTCCCATGGATATGATTAATCGGAATGTGGATTGTCATTAAAAATATATTTCTTAAAACGAAAATCTTCTACATTGTTCATAATAGCCAACCACGTGTTTAGAATCGTAAATATCGACTGTCTGAATCTCCAAAAACACTTATTTGATTAAGATAAATCATAGTCAACTCCCACAATGCAACGTTCACCAATTTCGTATACCTAATTTATCTAAATTAAATAATAATCCCACAGTTGACAAATCAAGTAAATGTGTTATCAGAACATTTATTTATTTATTTAATGTTTATTATAATTAAGTTGCGTTCAGTTGTAATTTTTACATAAAAAATAGCGCATAATTTATAACGACCCCAGGGTTACTTCAGCGCATTTTTTGGATGATAAACCTTATTTAAAAAAAAAAACGCATGGCATTCGACAAACTGCCGTTCTATGGTCGAAAATTTATCATTGTCATAAACCAGTACAGACGTCGTCGTTGGTAATGAGATATATTTTTGATTAGAGTTTTTAAAGCAATATTATTTTTATTACTTTTAATTAATTTATTTGTTTATTTGTACAACCGATACATGACAATGGTTTTTATTAAATAAATTATACTTTTGTTATGACATTCTAAACATTCCATTAGGCTCTTCTTAATTTGAGCCAATAGCATGAGATTACGGGAAGAGTATTTACAAGACAAATTAAAAGTATATGTTTTTATTGAACAGAAACCAGAAACTATTTAAAAGTAGTATTTATTATTTTTTTATATGTATATGACATTCTTCCTATGTTTAGAGATATTTATGAATCTACAGATAATGTCAACTTAGTTCAAATAGTTAAAATACTGAAATTTTTACTGTAGCAAAAACAAACAGCTTGGCACTGCACAGGTATCGTAAAGGCTGATTCAATTACAACCTCAATGTGATTTGAAGATTCATAATTTGGACAACTTCTTCCGATCACGTACTCAATCTCCGATGCAGTTCACGATCAAATCAACCCGATATTATGCTGGAGGTTGCGGCTCTGCATTATCGATTGATAAATTCAAAAACGCTGTAATAATTCGACCAGATCATAGTCAGTTAGGGTAGGTTTATCCGGCGTCCGCCCGCGCCCTGAATACAAACTAATATCGCCGATACGAAACTTATTCGCCCGGACTGAACTAATTTCGGCAGGGCGTACAGAATTCAATAGCAGGCGCTTCGATAGCTTCCGTATCGTTGCAAATAATAGCGCACAGGGTTGCACCCACTATTTTGACAGAGTTACAAGTGCCTGCGTTGTAACAACACAAATAATGCGATCACGCTAAGCAAATATTATAAACCTTGTTGCTACCCGTTCTCTGTTGCCCTGGATTTAGAAATTGGTTTAGGGGTTGAAGGGAGGCTTTATATTGAGGCAACGCTAAAGAGTCACGATGTAATCAGGGGTTTTTCTATTCAATGTGATAATTATGCAAAAAAATGTCAAATTACGTTTCCTCTCTCTGAAAAGCATACATGAGTAAACCAAATATGTCCACAAAATGACCACTGACCTGCGATAGACTATGCTCTTCAGCTTCGAAGACAGTCGAAGTTGTCTGGTCACAAGGATCTTCGTGCCGCCTTTTTATGCAGATATCTTGAGAAGTCTTTGTTTGTTCTTCCACGTCACAAATAACACGCGAAAGAATATAAACTGTTGAAAATCCCGGAAAAATATGATTTAAATATTTAATAATCAATTATAATATCCGTTCATCCGATGCGAAAAAAAACACATTCCAGCAGAAAAAGAACGAGAGCAATTGTTTTTTTCTTCTTTTTGTAATTCGGAGGCAAAACTCAAATATGTTTCTTCACGCCGGCGGGGGCCCAGTCTCATTTGTACTCCGGTTGCGCAGGCTGACTAACGCCATCTAACGTCGAGTTTAGCCTCACAGAAGCAGCCTCATTTTCGACATAATGTGGAAAATCAAATATGCCTCCAGGAAATGTTCAAGGTTTTAAATAGATATTAAATTAATTATCATTTTGAGAGGCACATACATTTGTCTATTATGTCGCCTTACCAGTTACGTACACCCAAAGATCTCCATAGATCAGAACAGTCAAGGCAGTAAATGTTCAATGTTTCAAAATCAAGTAATATTATGGTCAAAGACATAGATACAAAATTTTAGTTGTGCACTATGGAAAGGTGTGGGAGTGACATCTGGTCCTATTCATAAAGATCAAACGGATAGTAAACACTCAAGAACTTTTTGACGGACGATTTGAATACCGCATGCAATACCACTGGAAGGGGAAACCTCCTAGCGTGATTATGTAACTTGTGCATTTTAGTCTTGTTATAGAGTAGATATTAACCGCTTCGTCTGATATCAATGACTGAAGTATAAATATAACTGTAATATTATATTTTGCATAATATTTTTGGGTACTTAATGCATGTTTTGATGCTCAGTTAAATAAAATTGTACTTGACTATGTATTGATGAGTCACCCAGATGTGTCACCCAAAATATTGGGGTGTGTAACCTTTGACACATTTGTCAGGTTTGCCACCACTGGACCGTAATGGTATATATATATATATATATATATATATATAAGATATCAATTTCTGGATCATGTTCCGAGATATCATCCAAAAATAGGAACTAGATATATTCTCCATGATTCAGATAATTTCAAAAGCAAAAAAAAAAACATGAAAAGGAAGTCTGTTTGCACGGCACGGGTTTAAATCGTGCAATCCAAAATAATGAATATATGTATTTCATAATTATCAAATCAAGCAAACAAAATGATAAACTAAGTTGACGGTTTCGAGCGTACAATATACGTTTAGCACAGACAAAATTCTCAATATTCGGTAATGCTCCTAGCGTGCTTGTCGCACGATACACGTCTTTGACCTTGGAAACCGTACAGTCCACATGTGTGAGGCAATATTGTGACTCGTAAATATTTATTGATTTTCAACACCGTTTTTCCTGATTACATTATACAATGATATTATCTTTAAGATTTTAATGGAATATTTATTTGATACACTCATACTCTTTCGTTACTCTAGGATTATCTCTATGGGTCAGTAATGATTTGTTTGTCCTGTTTACTATCTATTTAAAATATTAAAATAACGTAATTAGCCTCAAGACCTATATCGCTTCATAGTCATCAATCGGCTTCCAGTCGTTCGCTCTGTCGCCACCTCGTATATTACAATCTCACCTGTTATTATGTATATTGTTATTTGCAATTATTAGGCATCAACAAAATTCTTTTCACATCAATTCATTGATAATTTTATTCCGACCCCTTGTTATATTGAATTATATTTGTTTATAAGTAAAATTAATGTGAGACTTTGTGATTGAGTAGATATTCTTTGTATGTAATTTAGTTCAACAAAGTTTCATGTATAATATATTCAACTTGAGTGATAAAATATGACACAAAGTGACGTATATTTTTATTAGATTTTGCGATTTGAAATATTATACATTGTAGATTGGTTGTGAAAAATTTATCTTTTGCTAAGCGAAATTTCTGCTATGAAATGCAGTAATGTAGCACTGAAGATATTTTATTTCCCACCTTGTATAGAACTGGAGCCTTCGTGAATGTAGAATATTAGGTCACTATTGAACACAATAAGATTTTCAGGCCATCGAGTACTGAAAGGATTTGGAATAAGAAAAATATCAGTATGATCCCATCTCCATAGTAATTCTGTACTTTAATACCCCGAGGTCGCAGCATAACCATTTGAGCATCATAAAATGTACTAAAAATCAGACCCTTAAAAAGCACTTAAATACTCAAGTGAAGAAAAGAGACTAGGTATTGAGGAATAGATAAAGCATCCCGTCAGTTTAATTGATGTATAAGATTATCTGATTAGTTCAGTTCAGAATATTTGTTTTATTCTTCTTCTTCTTTTGTTAGATTTCGGTGTTGACAGGTCAGTCCTGGTCTTGTTACGAGGACGTCCAGCCTCTCTCCATCTTTTTGGTGTTCTCCCTGGTGGTCGGCGCCACGTGGCTTCTCTGCCTGCTCCATCTTACAATATCTTGTATGTCGCAGGTTCTGCGGATTTCCGCATTGGGTACTCTGTCTCTGAGGGTCTTGCCCGCAATGGGTCTTAGAGTCTTCATCTCGGTAATCCTGAGGAGGTGTTTAGTTCCACCATGTCCGCTCTTGCTTCGATACCGTGTGTGCTTTTTATTTGATTTCACACAATTTGAGTTATTTATCACTACTTTAGTTTCGAGAAGAACAGTCCCTCTAGTCATCAGGTGTTATTAATAAGTTACTTAAAAACAGAATTTTATAGATATTGATAGGCAAAGACGAGCTCTAAGTATAAAAGTGAATATGCTATGTAGAAAGTTTTATCTTTGTCGCTGTAAAAAGGACCCTCTTGCTTGCCTTCTGTGCAATGTTATACACATAATATGAACTCTGGACAAATTATAAAAAGATCAGCATAGAAAGACCTCGCATACAGTATAATAATGCCTTCCGTATGATGTTTGGCCTTCCCAGATATTGTAGCGCTTCCAGTAGGTTCACGGAGGGGCGTGTTTCCAACTTTGAAGCCCTCATAAGATCTAGGGTAGCAGGAATGAGGGAAAGGATATACAGTTCCGGACATATTATTATCCTGGAAGCCTTCCTTACTCCAGCATCCAACATTGGTGCACATTGGAGAAAGATATTGGTCCCTCATAATCGATATGCCACCGCTCGCTAAAGCCGCCATTATATGATATACTTCTTTTTTTCATGTTAATAATTATACCTATACTTACTTGTTTTCTCTTTTTTATATAAAAATTAAATGTAAATATCTATTTTTACATGGAATTTGTGTGACCGCAATAACCTTCACACATACTGGAATAAAGTTTTTATTTATTTATTTATCAAATCAAAGTAGAGCATGAAGCTGTATAATGGAGATTTTTGTAGGCATTAACGGAAACTAGTTTAGGAACGGAGAAGTTTTATGGAATGTATTATGAATTCTCTTATAAAATCTATATAAACAAAAATGTAAATGTTTGATTGTCTAAAATCTTAAATCTTCTAAAGTTCCTCAAATTGAAATTTTGACGCAACGTTGCATTCGAATTCATACGAATTATTTGAAAAAAAGGCGTCAGTACCTACCCTTTCAATATTGATAAACATTAAGATATAACATTTTTTTAATTCAAATTTTTTGATTACATTCGGTTGTCGTTGTAAAAATAAAACTTCTGAACCGATAAGAAAGTGCACAGGCAATCGTATCGCGATATTTCAAAATAAAGGACATTTTTGTATACTGTTTATGATTCATTTTCAATTTTGATACTTTCGAGCTTATTGTTCGTATCATTATAACAACCATTCATATTGCATTACAATATTAAACACAATATCAATACACTTCTACAAAATTTAAATAAAGTGGGCCATTGTAGAAACACAGTAAGAAGTTTGCACCAAAATTGTTAATACATAAAATGCACTTTTTGGTTCTCTAATTTAAACAAAATATTTTTAATGATACTAATAATAAGCATCTAAAACATCACCATTTGTTGGACGTAAAAGCAACACACGCTATCTATGCATACAAAACTCAATGTCTGTCTGTCGTTTCTCTATACAAATCTACACCGTTTATCCGATCTGACCCAAATTTTGCTTTAGAACCCGGTGGGTAACAAAGGTTACAATGTCCCCTCCCTGCCTATCCCACCCCTTCCCTAATTTATTTTATGAACAAATCTATGCGGTTTATCCGATCTGACTAGAATTTTGCATATTTATTGCAATTTAGAGCTGGCTCTAGACCGAGATAAGTGGAGGAAGATTACTGAGGAGACCAAGACCCACCAAGGGTTGTAGTGCCAAGAGTGATGATGATATTTATTCTTTAGGACCCGGCAGCTAACATAGATGACACTTCTTCCCAGCCTCTTTACTCCTCCCCCTCAGTTGATATATTTTCTATGCAAATCTGTACCGTTCTACCGAATTTTGCATATATATTCTTCAGGACCTGGCGGTAAACATTGTCCACATATATTTCCTGGACATCCCATCCATTCCACCTCAGATTAAATGGAAACATTGTTTTTATTATAAACTTTTATAAGAACATCTGTTCCTCTCAAAAACTAATTTTTTTCTTAATCCTTAACCCGTGCAACGCCGGGTACTACAAGCTAGTATTATAATAAAAATTCTCAAAACTTAAATTCTTTAGGATTTCAAGGATTTCCAACTTGTTCATTATTTATCCTTTATGTAGAACCGAGTGGAGTTTTATTTTATTTTTGATCTCGTTTATCGTATAAGTATCGAAAGTATTGTTGGTATCAATTATGTGATTGGAAAATTTCGAGAAGTTGTTATTGTTATTTTACTCTTGTTATGAAGTTTCTCGCGGTTTGGCTCATATGTATTTCATCACAGACTTTCTATTATATGATAGTTATATATCAGTACATACCTACATTTCATGAATACAATACAATACATTTATACAAATAAACATTTTTCTCGCCATAAAAGAACTGACGCTCGGGCTTAGATCATGAATATTTAAATTGTAATAAGTTGTTATGAATACTGAGAACAAAATAAATAAATACAAGTTAAGCTCGTGGGAATTTCAAGATGTTTTTTATTATTTTAATTCATGTTTAAATAACGTAAACCTTGAATTTTTTCAATTTTTGGATAATGAATTGAATGTTTTAATTTTTAAAAAGCAATAATGGTTCTAGGCTGCGTTTTTTTTTATATTTAGAACTGTTCTTGTAGACCTGGAAGTCAGAAAATCCATTATATTTGGAAGTTTGTAGTATTGATTCTTTTTTTAAAATTTTAATTAAAATCTTTTTTAATATTTTCTAAACAAAATTCTAGGAATGATCAATTTGTAGGTAACGTTATATATTTTTTTTATAATCTAATGAAGAGTGTGTTTAATGAAGCTTTATATGATCCTACCCGCCCAATGATACCATATTTTCATTTGTCTTTGGTGATAGAATGTTTCTTTTCTTTTCTGCAAGTTTGTGCGCATATAAGTTTATGGTTAATGTCATCTGCGTTTTTATGAATTATAATATTAAAATTTGATGGAAGGTCACAGCGGTTTATCGAAAACGGAACTTAATATTTTTTATCGCTATTTAATGATTAGATATTAGAGTCGAACCATTTTTTTAAAATTATTTATGTCTTCACATAATATTTTATTTTTAACATCAAACAGTATCATCAGCGTTAGAAATTATTTCGCTGTCCAATTCCACTTTTTTCAAGTACAATTTTTAAATAATAAAGTATTTTATATTTGAATGTCCCAATTTAAAATGACTGCTAAATTATTCATAAAATCACATTTGTCCAACAATCTCATCATCATCATATGTAAAATCAGCCATTGTAATGTCTCAAAAAGAAATATAAAAAATGTTTTACAAAAAAACAGAGAAATAAAAACGTCACGCGAATTTCGCTAAAATAAAGAAAAAAATAACACTATAACTTGAATACAACGTGAACACAAAGAAAAAATTAATTTTAACACATTAGATAGGTATACTCACTCACAATGCACTTTATACAGGAAAACGGCGAAATAAACCAACGGATATTTTAAATAATCGTGAACAAAATCAAACTGAAGTACTGAAAAACAGAGAAACAAAAAATTCAGTCGAATCTCGCTAAAATAAATATAAAAATATAATTTTATAGACGCAAAAGAAGTTATATTCACTCACAATGCTTTAAAAACACGAAAACGGCGAAAAAACTGATGAATATTGTCAATAATTGGGAACAAAATCAAGCCAAACGTAGTTTAAAACTGAAGTATTGCAAAGGATTCCCCGTTTCTCCGCAAAAAACTTGGCTCGCGCTAACCCTAGCGAACTCTGAGAACTGTCAGATGAAACACGTCAATAAATCACTAATTTTATGAGATTTGGTGGTTTTAAAAATAAAGTAACTGCTTAGAATCGCTGTCCATAGATACCAGTACGATCTAAAATATTGGTGACGCGTTAAATATCGTTTATCATTCTGTGTATTTACATCCTAAAATTCCCGCGCGGTAACGCGTAACTGGCCTGACGGGACATGCGAAGTTTTGCGCGTTTACGCAGCAATGGCACTGTATGTTAATGTTTATAATACCTTAATCCTGAAGCGAAAATATCTTCAAAATATTAGTGGGCATTCGTTGATTTCATCCGAGAAACCACAATTTCAATCGTTCATCGAAAAAAATACAATTCTTTATGTTAATTTTGCTTATAATACTAAATTAAGATATCAAATTAAATATTAATTAACCTTATTCCTATAATATGGAGTGTTCTTAGAGTGTTCTTAGGAAGGCTGCGTGTCACAGACATGAATAGCAAGATAAAGGAAAGGCAATTGAGATGATATGACTAGGCAATCTCCATGGATCTTCTGATCTCCCAATTAGATTCAGAGAAAGCCCAAAAAGTTCATGGGTAGTGCAAAGGGATAGATTAATGTAGAGGCATGGATTGGGTGGCATTATCCAGGACAATAGCCTTTTAGCCTAAGGATGAGGGAACTGAAACTTGACGACGACAGTGAAGAGAATGGAATGGACACCCACCGCATACCCAGGACCATTTTATGAGTGAAAGCTCACTCATATGTCACCAGGTAAACATATTTTTATACTAAATATCATCTCATCTGGCGCTGTGTAACGGAGGACATCACAAGGTTCGGGCCACAAAAAGTCTTCTTCGAAGCTCAGCATAATTTTCGAAACACTTTCGCATTTTTCCTTCGCGGGATTCAAAACGAAATAGGTAATAGATTAGATAATTTAGATGCATTAGAGATAAGAACACAAGAGTTCTTCAAAGAGCTAGAGTGAATAGAGAGTTGCTGACAAATATCAAAATCAAAAAGGTATCGTATTTGGGTCATGTGCTCAGAGGAGAAAAATATGAATTGCTCCACCTGATTCTTATGGGCAAGATAGAGGGTCGTAGAGATGTTGGAAGGAGACAAATTTCCTGGCTCCGCAATATACGCGACTGGACGGGCATAAGAAGTGTTGGAGAGCTCTTTCGTGCTGCCCAGGACAGAGACGCATTCTCTCGGGTGATCAACGTTGGGGGGACCTGACATGACACCAAAAGGAGAAGAAGAAGAGATAAGAAAAGCCATTAATGTGAATCATAAAATCATTAATAGTCAAGTAAATTTATCTTTTAGTCCACTTTTAAATATGTTCCCTATAGTAATATTCCCTGCGAAAACCCACCCCCTACCCCCACTATTGGCACTCCGTCCTTTCACCTTTCACACTAGTATACAAGCACATAATTTTTGTATGTTTAGGCAGTTAAGATTCTCCGTGAAGAAGCTACGGTCGTAGCGAAACCTGGTTAGATTTAAAAATAAGTATAAGTGGTGTTTAACTAAGTTATTTTTATTTATTTAATCAGCATAATTTATTAAAAACATACAATTAATATTACAATGTAAATACATACACCTATTGAGAAGAGTGTTATCAAAATACTAGTACAAGCTTAGCATATAGGTATACTATAATGTACACAAAGTTGTAGGTCAGGATAAGGCAGTAGTGAATTGAGTGGGGAGGATGGACACTTGTTGTGGACTTGGAATGAAGTCAGGGTGATGAATAAAATCTTGTCTTAGAAGTCCAGGCTTCTTTTTGCCGCTAAAGCCGTAACTTTCCACGATGGCCCCTCGACAAATTTTACAATGCATGCAAATAAATTCAATCTACGTAAAACCAAAGCTCAAACGGACATTTTTTTTGTTTTGTTGCGCTGCGAATGGCGATTTTCGATTGATGTCGTTCATCGTCTCCCGCCAAATTGTTTCGCCGCGTAATGCGTTTCGGTTGACGCGCCCTCTATGACGAGAACGAAGCGGCCCAAATGCGCCGGCTAATGTCCGATTCGCCGCAGCCATTAGCCGGACACGGGCTTTGTCATCGATTCGCCGGCCCGCGCGCACAGCTCGTAATGAGCGGGACCTTGTATGGCTCGGGAGAAGTGTCAACATCACCTCGCCGTTGTGCGATGAACTGTATTTTTGGTCATATCGAGCTGTGTCATCGTATATTGCAAGGGATGTTACGTAACGATGATTCGCTGCCGTGCTCCGGACCATGATTCGTGTTCACGTATTTCAGTATTCAACTCGGTTTACTGTGAGTAAAAGTGTTTAAACAAAATATGTCAGCTCGTGTGGAGGGTGGTTATCTTGGGAGTAATGATTATGTCAATATCAGTTCGACATTATGTAATGCAAAAAAATAAGAAAATAAATAATTACACAATGAGCAACGAGCAACGAGCGATGAGCAATGAGCGATGAGCAATGAGCAACGAGCAATGAGCAATGGGCAAAGAGCAATGAGCAATGAGCAATGAGCAATGAGCAATGAGCAATGAGCAATGAGCAATAAGCAACGAGCAATGAGCAACGAGCAACGAGCAACGAGCAACGAGCAACGAGCAACGAGCAATAAGCAATGAGAAATGAGCAATGAGCAATGAGCGATGAACGATGAGCGATGAGAATTGAGCAATGAGCAATGAGCAATGAGCAATGAGCAATGAGCAATGAGCAATGAGCAATGAGCAATGAGCAATGAGCAATGAGCAATGAGCAATGAGCAATGAGCAAAGAGCAATGAGCAATGAGCAATGAGCAATGAGCAATGAGCAATAAGCAATGAGCAATGAGCAATGAGCAATGAGCAATGAGCAATGAGCAATGAGAAATGAGGAATAATCAATGAGCAATGAGCAATGAACTGTGAGCAATTAGTAATGAGCAATGGGAAATGAACAATGAGCAATGAGCAATGAGTAATGAGCAACGAGCAATAAACAATGAGAAATGAGCAATGAGCAATGAGCAATGAGCAATGAGCAATGAGCAATGAGCAATGAACAATGAGCGATGAAGCGAAAAACCATGAAGTTCAGGCATCTCAAATGCTCTTTGACTGTTATAGTAAAATAATGACCGGTTTTTACAATATAAAACTCATGTTTTATATTGGAAAAAATGCAGGTGTAATTAATCAAATATAATTAATTAAATTATTTTTTTGTTATTAAAACAATTTAGCCCGACAACTTGCCCGACGTTGTTATTTGACGTTCGAATGTTAGGACGGGTGAAAGGCAAGCGCAATATTGTTAAACAAATTTGAACAATACCTAATACGGGGCGGGGCCCAGGTAAGTCGATTGTTTTTAGAAATCCAATTAACTCCCGAATGCAATCGCTCCAGAGCCCTGCATTCCGGCCTCACCTAGCCCCCGTGAGTTCTCTCGCTGCGGAGTTAAACGAGTTTGGAGCGGAAATACTTAGTAAACAGACGACTGCTCGCTGCGCCAATCTAATAAAGCGAAGACAATGGTTGAATAAGAGATCGAAGAACCAGGTCAATACGCTCAGCGAACGCTTGATCCGCTGAACAATTATTATCCGAAGGTATGCAGAGGGTTACAGGTTATAAGCGCAAAGAAAAACTTGAATTGTAATTATTATAGAAAAAATATTAACCTTTAATCACTTGCGTTGAATGTTTACATTAAGACTCACGTCAGGTGAATGTGATACAAAAATAATTATTATTTTATCATGCGCTTTAGAATGAAAGGGAAATAAAAGTATTCTTCTTCTTTTTCTTTTAGTGGATATGTTGATTTGTGCTATAGAAAACTACGCCTCCTAAGATGACAAGGTACAGCTATCCCTCGCCATCTTTTCGGTGGTCTTCCCGGTAGGCGCCATCCAGAGGGAATTTCATTCCCTGCTGTATGTACGAGTCTGTCACTGTCCATTCTGGCTACGTGATCCCGCCAGAATCACCTTTTGGATATACCACATCGTACTGTGTCCTCTATTTTGCAAGTTTTCTTTATGTCTTCATTTCGGCCATGTAGAGTTTTTCCAGTAATGGATCACAGCACCTTCATTTCAGTTGTTATGAGGAGTTCTTTGGCGCGTACAGCATCAGCCCGCGTCTCTACAGCGCATGTCATAATAGGTCGCACGCATATCTTGTATATTTTGACCTTACCTTCAAAATTGATATTTTTGTTTTTCCATACCCAATTCTTGAGACACCCTGATACGTTGGATGCTCTATTACCTTGCTCTCGGACTTTGGTATGCAGATCGCTATGGCTACAGATTTCTACTGCTAAATATCTGAAGCTGATGACTTGTTCCACAGGAAATATGTTAAAAAAAGAGTATGTTGAAATATTGAAGATTGATGATAAATCTTACATTTTTTTTAATGAAAACGCATACCTACTGTTATTGAAGTTCATATTATATTTTCTTAGGGCCGTGTTCCAAAAAAATTATAACAAAATATTCGCTTCGTAGAAAAAATCTTTTTATAAAAAAAATAGTTTGTTTCCACCGCTATACAATTACGAAAAATTTTATTGTACCGCGGTAAACGAATTTCGACATAACCATTAGAATTTCATTATGTTAACAGTATATCCAAATATTTTGTTGTAAATTAGAAATTTACTTTACAAAATGAGTCAAATCTCAACAATATTTGGTTATATACATGTGATGACCAATGCAATTTTCGACACATTGTCAAGTAAATTGCTTTTGGAAACAACCCATTATTTTCATATAAATAAGGGCTTAGAAATTGTACATGCAAATAATTGTATAACTATTTTGTAAACTATGCCAGCCTCAACACAGATTCTTCTACTGAGACAGGCATAGTACAACCCAAATTGTAAACTCTATGTCACTAAGAAATAAAATAAATTAAAATAAATAAATTAGAGTTAGATTTATTAAAAATTTGAATTTTTTTAAACAAATTATGTATTATAAATAACAAATCCTTTCTGCATATAGTGACCATTTTTGTTCGTTTTCACATTAATTTCATATGACTTACTTAGCTATAAAATACCTATCTTAGAACACGTATTTCTATATATCTAGCTAGGTAGGTATGGCCGAGAGGCTTGCTACATATTATCCTATATTTATATGTTTAATGTGTGTACGTATCAAGCAACTAAATGCATTTTGTCCAATAATCGTCCGTTTATCATTAACGAAAAAAATTTTTTAACCAAAAATTCTCTTCAAAATGATAAATTAAATGCATAGAAAATGGGAACAATCAACCAATATTTCAAGCAGCTGCACAAAGAGATAATGATTACCAGAAAGTGAATTTAAATATGTTTAGACGCGAAATGCTCGCTGTTGTATGTAGGTCTTTCCATCCAAAGAAGACAATCGAATTAGTATGTGTAAGCCACGCGTACGACGTACATTGTGTCGTGTTGGTGATTACGGGTATGAACACCAATACAACGAAACAATGTGCCTCGTACGCACGGCTTACACATACTGATTCTATTATGTCCCTTAAATGGAAAGAGTCTATATATTGAAAACAGATACGTGGAATATTACAAATGAAGTGTAATTAAATAATAAATATATCGACAAAACTTGAGTGATACTTCAACCATCGTAATATCTCTTTGAACACGGAATGTGAAATGGATAAGTTAAGATGGGAAAGACAGGTTCCTGGAAGGAAAGAAAGTCGGAAGGAAGCACGCTCTTACCTTTGCCCTTTGGTCCAGGTCGAAGGACACAACGCTGGTTTCTCCCTTATCAGAAGGGCGGTAGATGAGGAATTCTTGTGGCACCTCAATCCTTATCCGCAGGCTTTACGATCACATAAACTGGGCACACACAAAACTCAAACAAAAACACGTCAAGCAAACAAGACAGTTCAAGGTTGAATGATAATATCATAGACAAAGGGTTTTGGTAGAGCGTGCACAGTTAAAAGATGTAGGGAAAGTGGAATATGTTCAGTGACATCTGGTCCTGTTCATAAAGATCGAACAATATCCTTATGTGATTTGTACCTTGAGTTCTGGTCTTGTCATAGTATTATCTGAAACGGTATTTATAAAACTGTACATTGAAAGAAACATAAATATAATAAAAGTACCTAACAAATGCATCAAACTTATGGACACCTTTGCCTGTTTTTATTATTCATTTAATAAAATAAAATAAAATGAGTTATTAATAAATCTCAGGTACATTTATTTTTTATTTTTGTTAATGTCTTTACACGAAATTTTAATTTTTATTATTCATTGAATACCACTGGCCCCGAAATATTTTGATAATTTAATAAAAAGAGAGAGAAACGAAGTGTTTTCTTTTTATTTATGTAACTAGCTGTAACCCGTCAAAAATGACGGTACTTTTACGTGATGGTTCTTAAAGAATAAGTATTAACTCATTTATAGCCGACACCCATGAAATAGTAATAAAGAATTTCATCAAAATATTTGAATATCTTTTTAAATTTCCCCTGCTGGCAGTTAATAAAGGTACTATTTAGTTTCTAATATATTTTTGGCAGTCCACAGAGAGGCGGTGGTAGCAACATGCATTAGGTTACCATTTAATTAGTTTTTTAGCCGTGAAAACGAACGAAATTATGAACGTTACACGAAATTACGGACGGACAGAAAGACAAATGGACAGACAACGAATTTATTATATTTGATTAATTTTACCACAAAGGTAATTTTTCTGCTATTGATGAAGTTAGTATATTGTTTTCCATATTGGTGTTAATTATATAAGTGAGGTTGTACTATGTTATACAATTTTTGATTATAAATTATATATTTAACGTTAAATTTTTTTTCGGAACTATTAGCCCCACTGCGCAGCGGCCAACAAAAGCAATTGGCCAGCAGATACTAGTTTTATATTTCAAGATTAAAATATATTGGTATACCTGCGTTACTGCGTGGCTAAGGGATAAATACATAAGCATATTCACATAAGCTATATTTTATCCATCACCCTCCATTTTGACATTTGATCTTGTTACTATTACCATAGTGTTACTAAAGGAATTAAAAACACTCCACGTAAATGTCTCGCAACTTACCCTAGTCATTAAAACTTTCACTTTTTGTAAGATATCAATTCATTCCACTCGCCGAAGGAAGCGCACCCTTAATTGGTACGTCTCTAGGCTTTTACCAGAAATCTGGACGTCAAGGGTTCTCCATCATGGTAAATATTTTTTTTTACTTCTGCAATAATAAAGAGCTCAATAACTGTTATAAATATGCACGTGTGGGTGTGTGTGTGTGTGTGTGGGCCAGCAGGATGGAAAATGCTGGACTGTGTGATACGAGAACTGAATTAGGGAAGACGTACGGTAAACCTACGTTACTGTATGGCTAAAGGAAAGATAAAAACAATAACATAAGAATTCATTCATAATAAAAGAAGGATATATTTTATCCCTTACCCCCCGTTTGACTTGTATTTAAAGGAAATATAAAACACCCGACGTAAATGCGTCGCACCTACTCCTAGTCATTTAAACTATCACGTTTTGTAAGATATCAATTCATCCCACTTGCCGAAGGAATCGTACCCTTAATTGATTGCTCTTGAGGCTTTTAACAGTAATCTGGACATCAAGGGTTCTTACAGGTGATTAATGTACCTAATTTGAAATTAGTAATAATCTTGATGTGACACGTATTCAGTGTACGCATTTTTTATTTATTTTTTATCAATCACATTCACCATTTTCATTCCCTAATTTTTACAGTCAAGTCTAAAGAGAATTGTTTACAATAATCAAGCTCCGTAAAACATCGTATTTTGGTCACATAATAAGAAGGGAAAATATACCCTACTTCAGTTGGTTGTCGAAGGGAAGATTTAAGGTCGCGGAGGAATCGGAAGAAAACAAATGTCCTGGCTTAGAAATGTTTAAATATACGAAGAGTCGAGGAATTGTTGAGATCAACCTAAGATAGAGAGGTTTCTCTCGGGTGATTGTGGAGACT